>QEAN01000317.1:10442-25197 GCA_006535955.1 Synchytrium endobioticum | reverse complement strand
CACGAGTAGTCAAGCCAAGCCATGTCATTTTGTCCTTTGCGCTGTATAACGTAAAAGGAGAACGTATGCAGATTCCTTAATACAAAGTCGCTCATGCGTTTGATGCATGTACCATACCGTACCGTGCCTGCCATTGTACGGGGTGATCACGTGAGTTCGGGCGTGTGCCGTTTGCGTTGGGACGGACGATTTGCACTTTGTGGCGTAACGGGGCGCTCTCAGTGACAATGGTGCAACAGATGTAGCCGTGCAATTGGCCGTTGCGTGATTGACTCCGGATGACGTCTACTATTTAATGTCAAGTCTGAATGTCGTGTGTTCTCGTGATTTCATCTGACAGCCGCTGCTTTGACTTTGCAAAGTTTCAAATAATCTGCGGGAAATCAGCGAGTCTGGGAATTGAATTTGATGTACTTAGCTGGTACTCAGTGGTGACAGGCGCGTGCTAGTTGAGCAGCTGGTATGCGATGCCTCGCTTTTCTTGTCATGCACGTGAACGTGCGATCGGTTCGGATTCAGGTGTGGCAAGGCTAGCTTTCGCACGCATCGCATTGATCAGTCCAGTCATCAAAACAATTCACCCACTGAACGGATCAGCATCTATTCAACAAATGCAAGATTATCCCCGCTTGTACTGGGCTTATTCATGCCACAGCAACTAATGCTGAAATTCTCAGTGTTACGCCGTCATTGTTGAGAATGAAATGAAGCCTTCCTCTAGTACTGACACGTGGGAGACAGATGTCACCCATCCCAACAATCAGCAGTCCAAACATGACCACCCACTTGCAGTTGAGCATTACGCAGTAAGTGCCACGACGCCGTGGGTTAGTTCTATGTTCGTAGAGGACGAAGTTATGTGGCACGCTAGTCTCATGTCAATAGGATTACGGCCTTAATACTTAATAATGAACTTAATGCAATCTTGACAACATCTCAACACAAACACACGCTTCAGTAACAAGAATGAATCCGGCCAAGCAGCCTCGCCTTTCGCTCATAGCAGCAGCCACGCCGTCCGGCGGTATAGGGATCAATGGCAAGCTACCATGGAAGCTGCCCACGGACATGACCTATTTCGAGCGCGTGACGACCCATCTCGACCGCATCGACAGCGAGCATCTCAACGTCGTCATCATGGGCCGCAAGACGTGGGACTCGGTGCCGCCCAAGCACAGACCGTTCAAAGACCGCATCTCGGTCGTGCTGTCGCGCAATCGCGATTTTAGAAGGTACGCCCATGCACACCATCGCGCAGCCGCGGGTCTGGCTGATCAACGCCCACATTGTCGCCTAGCACAACCCACGATCCACAGCGGAAGGTGTACTGCTTCCAGTCCCTCGACGACGCGATCCGCTTCTTCGCGCCGCCTCCCTCTTCAGCTTCGCCCCACGACGCTGCACCACCATACTCTTCACTGTGGATTATAGGCGGCACCAGTATCTATTCAGATGCGATGAGACATCCAAATGGATTTCGCATATTCTTGACTAGAGTCTATATGGATGTAGAATGTGATGCCTTCTTTGAGAATCCGGATCCATCCAGATGGATGTTGGCCAGTAATACGGTATTGAAAAGGTTGGTTGGCCATTTGGAGGATGTGCACGAAGGTAGGACTAGTGAGAATGGCATTGAGTACGAGTTCTTACTGTATGAAAGGGTTGAGAATGTCGTTGGTGCTGATACATGCGACGCCAGATGAGAGTTAAACTGGGGTACTTGTGAAGAATGAATGAAGAATATAGTCTTGCTCCCACGTCGCTTTGTGTGATAACGGCTTTTTATGCAAAAGAGGTGCATGGCTATTTACTACTTGACTGTCGTACTGTTATTATACAAGAATCAAAACCAGGCAGTGCTACTCTGCAGATGGCTTGACACGTTTACCAGCCCGCTGCTTGGGCTCTGTACTCTTCCTTTTGACCGAAGCAACAAGAGCCTTCAAATCCACATCCTTACTACCGTCGCCATTACTAGTGCTATTGGTACCGTCACGCAATGAAGCCACATCACCTCCAAGTTCATCGACAGCAGCAATGTGGGCCTCCCCTCGATGCTGAACCAATTTCTTCATAGCCGGTGTTTTGTTGAAACTGGAGAGAGTGCTGTCAGAAAGACAGAAACAATGAATACACGATGAGAGTGCCCACGCTTACTGGGGATTCGAAGGATCAACGGCGAAATGATGACTGGTCTTCAAAGCATTAAATCTAGGATCATCTAAATTCAGCTCGAAGTCCTCCTGAAGAGCTTCAAATTTAGCATTTTCGGCTTTTTTTAGCAATTTCTTTTTAGCTTTTCCCTTTAGTTTTGTTTCCTTTATTTTCTCGGCCTTGATGATTTCTTTCATATCAAAGTGTCGTGAAGGTTTGGACTGTGGTGGCTGATTGGTCGAGGACTCTGATATCAGTGCTGGAGTCTCCATAGTGTCATCGTCTAGGAGCAGCGCCAAGGATTTGTCATTGTACAGTGGTCCTATTGGAGAGATCAAGTTAGCGAATCTAGCCAAAAACGATGTTGATAAAATGTTCCGGACTTGATATAGTAGTGTTCTTCGCTTCTTGAGCTTCCCTTTGAGCAGCTGCAGCTTTTCGAGCTTCCTTCTTTGACTTTGTTTTTTCCTTCTCCTTTCTCATCAGACGCTCAATGGTCGTCTCCTCCTCCTAAATCATCAACTAATGTCAGGGATCATGGACAAAAAAGGTTTCTGCGTCAATTACGACTCACGGAATCGGAGTCACCCTTGCTAGCCGATATACCAGGGGTAAACGTAATTTCCATATCACCCGTTCCTTCGTCATCATTACTACACTTTGATGGTCGCCCAAACGGATTAGAGGCATCATCATCAACACCCTCTAGTAACGTCTTGTATTTATTCCTGCTACTCTTCACATCATCGTCATAGTCCGATCCCGCTACTGCTTCGCTTTCATCGCCAGAAGATTCAGAGGCCAAGTATGTCTCAAAATCCATTTCGGCTATATCGTTCCTGTTGAATTTTCTACGTGTAATTCTGGTTCGATCCGGATCATCGTCGTCCCATGTTAGTTTGACTTTAGAGTGTTGCAGTGCCTATAACGTTCCCTGACATGAGACATCGTTTGCTGTTGGCCCACGAAGGCTTGGTTTGTCAGCTATAAAAACGTACTGTAGTTGCAAAAGTGGCATGTTTATGAACGCGAGGAGCTTCAAATGCTTCGTCCCTCGGCTCTCGATCACCAAACTCCATTTCATCAGGTATGTACCTCAGATCAAAGTAGTTTGATGTCTTTTCGTATTCTACGCCATCACAAGCGTTGTAGATGGCCTGTGCTGTTTCTACAGAGTCTGCTTCTACTACAGCATAGTAATACCTATGAGATAGCAGTGTCAATATTCTAGTGTATGGAACTGGTCCAAAACTCTGTCGTAATCTCCACCTTAGTCGTTCCATTTGATATCGCCGTAGTTTCTCGTTATCAAAATCTTCTCCATCATCAGCCTGAATCAAGGGCCTCGCCAACTCTTCCTCGTCCTTATCTGCCGTTTCACTCTTTTTAAATATTTCCGAGGGTGGGCCTTTCACAGCTTCGTTTGCCATTCGTTCGAGACCAAAATCTGATGGATATATTTTGACCGAGACTAATCGTCCACCTTTTGAGAGGAAGCCGTCAAAGACTTTGTACAGATCTGATGCCTTTACGTGGTCCCAATCTAAATTCACGGCAGCGAATCGTCGTGTTTCATCACCTGTTGGTACGTGTTCCTATGGAAAGGATTTCAAGATGATGCGCTACTGGGCCACGGGCAATGCCAAAACTTACAAGCGAATATGGTCCTACAGCTAGGGTCGCATGCTGCCCTGTGTCTTGATCTGACAGGTCTCCATGACCCTGCTCTCCATCCTCATCGTCTTCAGAATCACTAGAGGATGATGAAGACGAAGCATCGTCATCTACACCTATACCACGAGCACGATCGACTAGCTCCTTTCTAGCCTTCGCACGTATATCATCTTGCTCTACAGCCTTGTCTTTTTCAACTGGCAGATCATTGGGAGATTCACTGTCACACTTTTGATCACTGTGGGATTCTACGTCGGAGGCAGTGGAAGCATCTTCTTCCTCCTTGTCAGCATCCTCATCTACTTCATCCTGCTCCAGTCTATAATACCTCTTCAATTCCTCGGCTCTGTTGGCAGAGTGGCGTTTTCTACCGTACTTGTCGACTCGAGCTGTTTGGTTGATGTTGCCCAGGAGTTTGTATGTCTGTTACAAGATGGGTGGCAGAATAAGTGGATATTCGTGATACATACGGGCATGAGTGAAATCGTCGCTTTGAAGCATGCGCTTGAATCTGTCATCGACCGCAACTCTGGCATCTCTTTTCTTTGGTCTGGCAAACCTTGGATTGCAGTGTACTGATGCAAATCTGGAATCTGTGATGGTAGGGTATAGCTCTGCGGATTCATCACGGCTATTTTGCAATGTATGGCTTTCCTTCTTCCCCATCTTGATGATTCTGTTGAGCCCGTTATTGTAAGGATGTTTGTGTTGCACGTGTGTCAGTGAGTTTCACGGCGGCCTGCCTTGAGTTTGCTGTAGCGATTTGGAACCATGGGCCCATTATGCATCGTACTCCTCCTCCTCCCCCTCCTCGTATCACATCCCTCGACTCTGCTTTTAACCGACAAAATTCCGACGGCCAACGTCCATAAAGTTGGAAAGCTCCATACAATCCAACAGCGATTTATTTGAACTCAATACAACTGCTGGAAGTTTGAGTTTGATTGATTTTTCAACGTACAAGTTTTGCATTTCGAAATACTAACAGTGTCGAACTGAAGTTGACTAGACGCTCTTTGGGAATCATCAAGCCGGAGTGAATCCATATCACAAAGGGCGGGCCTTGTCAATGCAGGAATGGACATGAACGATTGACGACTCGATCCAGTGTGTGCTATATGTCCGGTGCCGTCGGGAGCACGTCTGAATGGTCTGGTAGGTTCAACAACGGACAAATACTCGCCAATTCTATTTTATTCTATTGAACAAAGTAGAATACTGTTCCAGATATTCATATTTTGCAATGACACAGCTCCGTCTGTAAGGGCAGGACCACTACATAATGTAATGGTCGGTAATGTAAGGAAAGGCGTCCGTTCTGAGTTTGTGCTTGAAACAAAATGGCCTGGGAGAATGTAAAGAAGCGCGCCAGAAGATTATCTGACAGTTTCAGTCTGTCCGCTCCGTCTCCGAGGCTACGGCAATTTGAACCAGAAACTGCCGCGGCTCCCGTAAAACTGAAATTGGGCGAGACCACTCTGATATATGAGGATCATAATTGGAAAAGAGGTACGATATTCGACAGGCGTGATAAGTGCATGACGGAATTCTTTGGAAGACTGAAATTCGATGGTTGTTTGAGGAATTGAGAGACATTGCGTCAAACATTGATCCGACGCATCGGTTTGTTGAAGGCGGTTGCTTCATGGCAGCAGAGTACTCTCCTTACCACAAGATGTCAGAATGGACTCTACTCCCGAGTGATCGCTTACATGCTCAGTGTGCAAACTATTCCTCAACGTCATAGCGGATGGCTCGTCTGACAAGACAGTTAAAATGGTGGAAAACCTAACTGACAGGAATAGAGCGTTGGAAGCTGAGAACCAGCTACTGAAATTCAAGGTCAACGTTTTACTGGATATGGTATGAAAGGGGATTCACTAGACGGGCAAGAGAATCTGGATCAACCTATTCGTACCAACGTAGCTTGCTGGTACGAAGCTTGATCTTCTAGAGATCCAAAAGGAACTATCAGATTGATGCTACTTGCATATTCTGCCTCGTAGTATATAGTTTTCCAAACTTCACACTGGGCCCACACTAAGCCCACACTAAGCGATACGAATGAAAGATTACACTCAAACATAAATTTGCCTCGTTTTTCCCCAGGCACAAAATGAACCATTCCGACAACATTCGTATACTTGTTGCGACCGTGACTTTGTACGCAAACATCAAGTCCGGTTCCAGCGCTGGGCAGCATCCACCAGCCGACGGCGCTAATTTACTGCGAGGAGACGCTGTCACAACTTGATGCACATGCTGCTTCCACCCAGGATTTGCCTCGTATAAGAGCAGGTGCAGATGCGGCCGATGCGAGCCATCCTCTCAGGTGCCGGGCCACTACAATGGCCAGTTGGCCATTATAAGACGTGCCGCTTGTCGAGAAAATCCGTCTTCACATACGTCAAGGTAAGGTGCGTGATCTAGAGCGATCGCACATCCGTCTCCCTCGTTAGCGCAACTGAACATCACACATAGCAAGTTTGGTAGCAAGGACGGTGATCAAGCGGTAGTATAGCCAACTGGTAGCGCCTTTATGAGCAAGTCCGATTACAAGGATCATACCAAGTCAGTTATGTCTCGATATGAACGAGTATGTACAAGCAACCACCCACCCCCAACATGTTCGTGCATGATCAACTGACAATCTCATATGGCTTGTGAATAGATAGCAGACGTAGACCATACAGCTCCAGAGGACGAACCAACGCTTCTATTCGAGCGAACCACATTTGACAATAACACCGGAGCCTCCGCATCATCATCATCATCAACCCTCTTGCCACATGCTGCTGCGTCAAAGTCCCCCAAACCAGCCCAACAGGCTCCAATCGACGGTGTCTTTGGGAATTTGGCTGCTAAACCAGGTCAGCCGTAGGAGTCACCTGCAAACGAAGGGGGGTATTGACAAAGTTTGCAAGTACGTAGACGCACCATCAAGTCTAAAGGACTTTCAGGAGCTGGAACCACCAAGCTATAATGACGTCTGCGTTAGCTCCCCGGCCCCTCCATACATGGACACTACAGTCATAACTCCCAATTATGGCTACGGCGACGACGGAGATGTCCTGGTTGAAGGAATGGTATGTTATTTGGATTCGACATTCGCTGTCAGATAGCATCCTGACAATCCTCCTTCGCTTGCAGCCCGTCGGAAACTTTTTCGCGTTCTTCATAAACTTGATGGTATCAATGTCATTCGACTTCATCGGCTTCCTCCTCACCTCCTTGTTAGCCACATCTCATGCAGCCAGATGTGGTTCACGTAGTGGTTTAGGAATAACATTGATACGATATGGATTCTTGTTAAAGAGTAAAGCTTTAGCTGATCAAGCTTTGGGTCGTGGATACAGTAGTGATGAGTACTACGATCCAGCTAACTTGGACAACATGGATGAAGGTGAAATTGCTAGGGAAAATGAGTGGATGAGTTACATTCTCATTGTGGTTGGGTTCTTCGTCGTACTCGTGAGTAGTGTTGTACTCCTCTTTGCCTGGCCAATTGCTTATGAATCAAATGACTTATGTTTATGCACACCCTCTAGCGAGCCAATGCCGAGTATGTACGGATCAAGCGTATGTCGTCTGCATTGCTATCTTCATCTGATCTTATCATTGTTTGAATTCCGCGTTTGGTTACGGTATCCACAATGGCTCAATTGCCTCGAGCTTGGATTTACTGCATTGTACTCTCTTATTTTTTGAAAGCTTGTTCCTTATAGACTCGATGGCGGAAACGGAACGCTACTATCTAAAAAGCATTGTTTTGTTTTTGGGGCAGTAGTAGAAGCAGCTTGTTGCCNCCGGGGGGGGGGTGAACTTTGATAAAGTCGATACTGTAGACATCCATAATCACATTCTCCTGAAACGGGCTTCATATGAAGGAGAAGCGTGCCTTCTCTCTGATCTACCCGCAGTACATCAGTTGATCAACGCTTCATACGGTACACGTAGGGAGGGACTAATGACTCGTGCCGTGGCCACCATAATTGAATATGATTTACCGGGAAAGGCAGGCTCACAAGTGTTACTTTCCATTGCAGTCCGTTCGCAGCTAGTTGCGGCTTCCCGGGACGCTGACAGACTGGCTGGAGGCTGGAGGCTGGTGGCTGGAGAGGTAAAATGGCGGGCGTGGCCGGCGCAGTGACGATATCCAAATTCATTCATGGAATTCAATGAATAGCAGTTACGGGATTACTTGTCTCGTTTTCGGTCATCTTGTAACAGACTTCCTCACCGCTGCAGGAGAGAGCGGTTTGATCGTCTGTCAGCCGGCTCCGTCCCGTGAAAGCAAGTAGGACGTGTCCTTGTAGGCAAGTGCCATACGTCAGAGCCCTAATGCGGGTTTACTATCATAAGGTGGAATTTCACTTCTCACCATCTAACATCATAGATGAACTGGTGGCATCAGTAACTTATGTGACACCATCCATCTATATTTGCGTTCAAGTCACTCATTTGTAAGTCCTTTTTCTATCAGCGGACTCAAACGTGCCGACATCAATCTCAAGTCCGAGCGTTCCCTAGGACCATGTCCAATCCATTTGCTACCCCGCTTGCATCGCTGAAAAGCAAACATCCATCTCCAGCGATGAACACCGACGATACGCTATCAAGTCCTCATTATCAACTTGCAAAACCACCAATTGCTGGGTATGGCCATCGTTGTCATTAGAAGCCCGACTTGCAGACAAACATCAACCAGAGACTCAATGTTAGAACATGGCGATCTCTACATTTTACCATTGACTTACCCCGCGACAGCAATTACAAGGATGTCGCTACATTCTTGAACCAAGATTATGATCAGTATAAGCAACTATTGGACCTTTTTGCCCCCCCATCCGAATCCTCCAAAGCTCAAGTACTAGCATCATCAAAAGGGGATACTTCAATCGTGCTAGATGGTGCACCGATAGCGGTTCAACCAGAAGAAGCCAATTTCGTACTCTCCATGTCCAACCTTTTGAAAATAGACGAAATAATAGCATTGGCCATAACAAGGAGCTACGTACGCGATGAAGTACTTGATCCACATGGTAGTGTACGACCTGGAGTAGCTAAATCTGCAATTAGATACAATGATGAGCTGATGGATAAAGTAGCCGAGTATTATTTTGACGAACGCACTGAATGTTTAGCTGTAATAGCTGCTCTTCTAAGAACAGCTCAAGATGAGGGTCATCAGTACTTTGAAATCGCTTCAAGTATAGTAGGCAGATTGCGCGGTGACAGTTTATTAGCGAGGGTTTTACGACAGTTCAAGGAATCTGCCGATCGCAAAATATCGGATCTAGTGGAAGGATCACCTAGACGCCTATCACTATGGACCAGACAACTATTGAAAGAGCAAAAGGCACTATTAGATATATTATTCCACATGTTCTTCCTAGTCCCGGAACCTCACGATGTCGTAAAAACGATGGAAGTATTGACCGACGTTTACTTTGGTCGAAAGCAAGCCAGTGCTCAATTCTTCGATGAAAGTAGTGGGAAGGTGTTACAGCAAGTTTGTGAGATGTGTGTAGTCGTAGCTCTAGAGCTTTTGAATCTTGAGGAGGTGTTGAATATGGATTTGATGGGGGATGATGTATTCCAACTTTCACCGCCCAGAAACGAGACGTTATTATCAACCCCAGCTGCATTGGTTCAGATTACCAAGCTGCTACAAAATGTAGCAAATCCATTAGCTAGAGAATCTCAAGCACAGATGTATGCCAATGACGCCGCACCGGTATTATTAGCCTGGGCAGCTTACGGATTTCAAATCGCTGAGCCCATCAAAGATGCGGATGAATCCTATCAACCCGTCGTTGATGTCATGACTAGCAAGAGGCCCGATGAGGATACAACATTTGTACCGTCTATATTCCTAAATGTGGCTCAACATGTTGGCGCCCTACAGTACATTCATGATTTTTTAAAAGGGCCATTATGTCAGGATGAAAGTCCGTCCAAGCACGCATATAAATATGTAGTCAAGGGGCTCCTGATGTTGCTGGCTGTAGCCGTACCAGAGTCCATACGACCACAATTGAACCAAGTATTAGAATGTATGAGCGAGATATATACCGGTTTCGACTCAGTAGCCAAACAGTTTTGGGTGGAGGATTACCAAATGGAGGAACGTAGAGATATCATTGATTGGCCAAGATCTAGGTTTCCATTCACTGCAGTACCACTCATAAGATTATTGACAGCACTGACGTCTTCCAGTACCGCAACCTATGTATATAGGTATTTCAAGAGCCTTCCGACTTTTACTGCGTCCGTAGATGATCGAGCGCTTGTATATGACCCATTCACGACAAATCAACGTAGCTTCAATGAAGTGAGATCCAACCAGCCGATACCTACCACGCCATTCGCATCACCGGCTTTAAATATGATAATACCAGCTGGCACATCGGGGTACAGACTATCCGTCGCGTCAGATTTACAGGTGCAATTCCAGTACGAGTACTCAGGGTGGCATTGGTGTTTATCCGTCATTGATTCCTATTTGAACACTCCCGATCGAAACCTTGACAACGACACCATAGAGCTAGTTGGGTCTATCATGGATCTGATGGGTGCAGTATTTGCCGTAGGAGGTGACCTACTAGTGACGCAAGTCATGAGTCACTTCTGCCAGTTTCCGGCACAAGGTCCTGCATTGACGACCAATGATGTAGTTACATTTATATGCAGGACATTATCAAGATCGTGTCTACTGAGCAAGCCACCCCCACAGCTGATCACAAGTTCCTTGAAATGTATAGTAGAGTTATTGCCACATTATCCTAATTCCACATGGAACCACCTACGACAAGATCCTTTCATGCCCAGATATTCTGTCATACGTAATAGCAATAGTGCTGCTAGTACCGGATTCGTACAAGCTGTCGTACTTCCCAATGAAAGGCAGGAAGGTAGATATGGTACCATTATAGCCTTTTTAGATCTAGTATTGAAGTTGGTAACTCATGCTAGGAAGTTGAGTGAGTTGACCTCTCCACAAGTGGAATTGATTACGGGATGTGTACTATTCATACGGTCGGATATATATTCCACGTATTCCACTTGGCGATATGTCAAGACCATACAGAAGCACGAGATTGGGACGAAAGTTATCAGTGTATTCAATCTCATATTGAAAGATGTTACTTATGCTAGGGGCTATGCTTTGAAACAGAATAGTAATCGCAAGGACATGTCCAGAGTATTCCAACAGCTAGCGGATTCGTTCTTGAACGACGGCGATGGCCGAGTAGTAAGACCAATGATCGCTGTAATCAAAAATGGACAACAATTCGTCGCGACGTTATATCATCGTACGAGACAACGAGAAGGTGACGCTGTACAGGATTTGATTACGCAGTCCCTGGAAGTTCTATTAGAGTTGCTCCGGTTGAGAGCCTATGTGTCTTCCGAGCGTCGTAATCCGGGACTATCGCCTTTAGAAATGTATTTATTAGACAAGTCAACCCGAAGTTCACCAACAGATTTCATACGACAGTTGGGCCTGTATTCTAGATTCGTGACTGGCGAGTATGTACCCAGTCTCGCGGTACAAGTCCTGGCGCTACTATGCGTAGCAGCCAAATCCATTGAGGCTGGCGGTGGAGGTTCACCCTCATTTCTAGGTTACTTTGGAGTTGATGCCCCACAAATATGTGCTGCCCTTGTGCAGTTTCTTGTGCATCCGTTTTATGGACCTACGATACAAGTTCCAGTATGGAACTTTATGACGGCCGTCATACAAACTCAACCTGCCCTGAGCTCATTGTTGTTGAAGGGGAATTTAACAGCCGTAACCGCAGCTATTGAAAATGGATTGGATGGCAGAGTTTCAGGATCCGTCGCTTCTACCGGCAACGGACCTGCTGGTGGTAGTAGCAAAGAAAGGGATGACTACAACGTCGAAGAAAATACAGGTTTTTATGCGTTAATCGAAGCGTTGAGTAATTGGAAATCGTGTATCATGACCCGCCCACAGGTACTCGTAGCCGCCACGGCCTTTATGAGCGCTTTATGGCAGGAAGGCAGTAAATATAGGGGGTTACTGAACAAATTGCGATCCAAAGCTGATGACTTTTGGCTACCGTTACTCGAATTATTGAAGCATCGACCCACACCCTTAGTAGATGATGTGGAGGCCGCTACGATGCAGGAGAAGGACATAGTCAACAACGACCAACCAAACCGGGGGTCAACTCAAGATGTTGCTGTCAAGAAGCATTGTGCATCGCTATTGGCAAAGAGTCATATAATCAGGACGTTGAGTAGGGAGTTGCAAATCTCACCTACCAATCTCAAAAGTGAAGTGCCAACTACCATGCTGAAGGACGTGTATGGAGCTAAAGCAGTGCGTCAACAACCAGTAGCCACGAACTATGGTTCAAGTAGTGCTAATACTAGCATATTGCAACCGCCAGCGCCTCCTCAGATACTGACGATCCCGCTACCTTTTCAAAAATTTGCCTTTGATCCCCAACTCCATTCACATTTACTGGACGCTGCATCACAATATCCCGACCATTCTATCAATTTGTCTGTGTTCAGGTTTCTGCCGTGGCATCCTGAACTAGATGCACAAAGACAACCGGGTGACTCGTACATGTTTGATCTAGCCCTGCTGGATGCCAAATTGGTTTCAGGGGAAGCTAAGGAAGAATTCTTGGCAAGAGTTTGTGCGTCCAACCACAACTGGAGTGTGACGGATGCCCAGTTGTATTTGCTCCGAGCTTGGTCCAATCTGTTGCAGATAGCTACTATACGACTACCAGTATTGTATGGTGAGTCGGAAGACGTACGTTTGCAGGTGCTGAGCCGTGCCTTGTATGATATGTCAGTCAAATTGGTGGAGTACGCTGGTGCAGAATATCCATTTATGGTATACAAGACTATTTTGGGTCAAGCTATGGTGGCTCTAGTGGACTCTTGGTCCGAAATAGCTACGGCTAAATGTAATTTGTTGAGGTCTCCATTGACGGGCCCGGATGCCAAGTTGGTGAAGAATATACATCAACAGATAGTCGAGATTCTGGATTCATTATCACAGGCGTTGTCGTGTGCTGAAAACAGTGATGGTAGTTCAACGCTGGTTGAGGTTGAGGATGGGGTGGCAGTCAGATTTACTACGTTGTTGTTGAGTGCTACTCTGCGCGGTGTACAGAGTTTAGTGGATGTAGTGAAACCTTTAAAGATGGATCCTAGATTGATGGCTAGGTTGGAGGTTATTCTGAATGGGATGATGACCATTAGTTGTAGCAACTTGAGTATATTATTGAGTGGGGCAGCGGCCAGTGATGGTAGTAAAGGTATGATTTCGTTTGATGAGTAGGGCCCGTTGAGAATATCTTGCTAATAATGGTGACTCGTTTATGTAGATGTTATACAGACAAAGGAGCTACATTTGTTGCTGTCACTGGTCTCAGAGTTGGCCCGCCAATTCCAACATACTCCGACAGTCACCATACATATATTAGAAAGATGGCATATTATACCAGGCCTTTTGCATGCTCTAGTGACGACTTTTGCTGCACCGCCAGATCAACAACCAACGAATCTCGAAGTGATCCTGTGCTGCTTGTCTACATTCTCCCATTGTGCGGCATCGGCTGAACGATTGGCGGTTCATGGAGTCTTGACTGCCTTCACCCAGAATGCGTTTGCAGCACGCATTGAAGAAGGTTCAGTGCGACCTTATGCCAGCATACGATTAAACACGTGGCATCAAGCATGGCTGGCCATGTTGAGTATTGTTACTGAATGTACAATACATTTAGGGCATAGTCTAGAGTTTGTACAAGGTGTAGCAGTTTTTGCGAATTTGTATAGGCAGCAATTGGCAAATGCCCTAAAGCCAGGTACAGTTGATGATACTATTACCATGGGAGAAGTATTGGAAACCAGACACGTAACTCGATTCTTCTGGGCCTTGACCGTCAACTCGATTGAGTGGAGACGGGTTGTAATCGCGTCAGATAATAGCAATCAATCTAGGGATCATCAATTAATCGGTATGATCAAAGCAGTCGCGGATGCTTACCAGCAGGCAGCGCTAGAACTAATACCGTCGTTGTTGTGGAGGTTCAATCATCGGAAACTTGTAGGTTCGAAAGTAATAGCCGTTACCGTCGACGAGTCTGACAGACTAGAGGTCAATAGTGCACTTCAAACCCCGGAAGGGGCTGTGAAGAGACTAGTAGTAGATGCTTTCAATGAGTATTTGGTCATATCGTACTACGTGCTATCAGCCATTGCTGTATCCACAGACAGTACTTGCATATTGTATACGATGGACAATCAAGCGGAGTGGAATTATGGCAACCAAGTGATACCGCCTGATTTGACTACCGATGGACACAATGGTGTCGGAATCGGGACGATAATGGAGTTGATGAGCGCTATCATGGAGTATAAGTTTGATGTGACTTTGGCTGGTGGCACGGCTGGAACTGAGTCTCGAAGGGCCAGTGTGTTGAGTCAAGGGTTGGCACTAGTAGCTACACAGCTAGCGTTGTTCATGTACTCACCAGAGTATTCGAATGATGTCAAGAGGCATATACAGAGTTTGGTGTTTTCAGATGTTAGAAGGTGTCTCGAGAGTGTCAAAAATCGCATTAGGAGTTCTACCCAGGTGAGTTTCTTGCGGAGATTTATAGGTGAACCTGTCGAGACATTTAGCAACCGTGTTTGTCACACAAAATAGGCTGTTACCGTGGAGCAAGTTAGAGACGAGTTGAGGAGTGATTTGAGTCTCGTAGAAGCTGTTGAAAGGTTTATCAAGGAACGTGTATTCTTAACAAGTGACATATGAAGCAAAAAGGCTTCTCTTTGCATATTAATACATAGGACTTTTGCATCGTCGCCATACGCCTACTTCTCGTATCTGTAGTGATATATAACGTAAACAGAATGTGTATATTATAATGTG
>QEAN01000316.1:0-25209 GCA_006535955.1 Synchytrium endobioticum | reverse complement strand
TTTACAAAGTGCACGTCATGACAGAATTTGTTGTGGCAAACACACCCATGCAGGGTACTACAATATATTACAATACCAGAAGCTACCATAAATGCCGCAGCGCTTGGCTCATGGCCTATTTGCGCTACTGTGCTTGTTGCCGATAATGGTCCTACTCGTGGATCAGAATGGTTACGTAGGTCAGTAAAAGCGTAGTCTATGTGGCAGAGTTGTTGATGTGCGGTTGCTGTGATGATGGCGGAATGTCATCACAGCACAGTGCCTCTTTGGCGAGAATGAGACCATCGGGATGGCTCGTAATGGGCGGCCCATTTTCATAGTCATTGCTCCCGAGCAGCCACTCGGGAGCGAGGCCTCCCACGTCCCTGGGGAGCCATGCTTCGTCTCGCCATGATTCCGGGCTTGGGTTTTTCTCAGCGCAATGTTAAAGGCACCTTTGATGAACGATGTTAGCAAATGAGTTCGATACTAGAGGCAGAATAATAGAGCACAATCGCCAGTACCGTCAATCTACGATGCTAACAGATGAATTTAATGATAGTGACAGGGTTTCACAACCTGGAGAAAATTTAGTTCGAAACATTGGCCCTTATATGCCCCTGTATGTGGGGGTCACCGCTTATCTTCCGGATGTGAGGTTTTGACGTCGGCTTTATGTGATTGGCGGAGATAGTGCGGCGACTGTGGGTGGCTAAATCTGTACTAACGTAGCGTAGCGCCAAAGTAGGTGTTGACCAATGGGCGGTTCACACAACATACGCCAACACAAAATAAGTGTTACAGGAAAAGTAACGCGCGCATTGATGCGCTTTTTGCGTTGCGTTAATTTCTGGACGACTCCGCTTTGCATACATGTTGCGGGAAAGCGCGGCTTTGTCCACTTTTTGTTAGTGGTCATGCTATCACGTGCTTGCGTGAGTCCCCAAATTACGTAATTGCTTGTATAAATAGCGGAGTAATTGCACTACATTTCATCTAATCTGTTGAGATATGATTATGCGTGGTGGTTATGTATTGGGTGGCGTGAGTGACGTGGAAGTGAATGAGTCGTGCTTAGTCACATGTTATATAGAATTGATATATATAGAATAGAGAACAAACACTACAATAATCTAACACAGTCCTCGTCCATTGGATGAATAGGCTTCATCACTTTGTATCTACCCTGTTACTCTTCCCAACACGTAGGAGGCCGTCCAATCTGGCGGTGCCGCAAGATCTCGACCTCAACGTCGTCGTCAATCAAATATACTCCAGAATGACATCCTCGTCCTCCCTTGCTACCGGCGGTCTATCGCCCGCCGCATCAGCGCCGCACTCCACGAGTCACAAGCCAGCCAGCCCAACGCACTTTTTATCTATCCGCATATCCAATCCATCGATCCACTCCTTACTCGAATCACAATTCTATGCTCCAGCAACCAACTGGCGAGATGGCCGAATAAGTAAACATTTGTGTCCACTGACAAAGGCACGCTGGTTGCTTCCCACCCTTTGATTGACGCCATCGCTGACTGATTTGTATCCATAGTTTCATATCACGCTATTCGTTTTCCGGAAATCGAATGACGGTGAGCATGAACCGGGCTTAGCCATACAGTGTTTGAAGAGCTGCGAAGCATTGGTCGCTCGACATTTTCGCATGGGACCACCAGTATTGAGTCTGAGCGGCCTTGAGTGCTTTGATGGTGGAAAAGTTATATATGCAGGGCTGCAAGAGACTGAAGACGTGAAGAAGTTGAGAGACTTTAGAAGTATGTCGGTTTTGGTCACACAAGTCGCCTCACAAAGAACGACGTGTACCATGTAGACGAAGCATACGAAATATTCAAGAGGGCCGAATGTCTAGTCACTCAGGATAAAGAGCTCTGGACACCACATGCCACGTTAGCCAAAGTGCGAGGTAAATCGGCCAAACAGTTGAAGGAGTTTTGGAGTGAGGCGACTGCTAGCACTAAGCGTAGGTATCTACTTGCGTGACATTGGGGCTGGAGGCATCAGCGCAGAGTCCACTTCTTCTTTTCTTTCTTATTAGAGAGACAATGGGGAAGTCATACGTGTGACAAGGTAGAACTCTCTTGTATGCACAAAACTGGCGATGATGGATACTACCTCCCTCTGTCATCACTATCTCTCACTCCCGCTCCGATTGTGTCAAATACCATTTACAGTGTTTGCATCTAGTATAGTTTATGTGTTATGAATCGTCTCATAACATAACCCCTGAACCGTATGAAGAGTAGCGTCTCAAGATCTTTTGTACTCTCATAACGTTATACTGTTGAATCGAAGAGAGCTTAGTTCAACATTAATCAAGTCATCCAAGTCCACTCAGGATATCTTCAGTGCAATCTAGTTCAAGTGCACTAAAGCATAACATGTGGCGAGTCAGGTATGGTATTAACTGTTGCCCATACGAGGCAATCACTCTAGAGGCCATCGCCTTTTTCTCATAGCACAGACATTAACAGCTTCATAAATGTTGAGTTGTTAGCTCAGCTTGGTGATGTAATCTCTTTACTCGTCTTCTTAACGTCGTAGAGAAGTTGTTGTTGGAAACAATGTATTGAAGGAAGGTCTGGGATACAATCCTTTTGATACCCAACCAAACAGTGTTTCAGCCACACCAGGTGTGCGAGGTGTGCCAGATGTGTATCCCATCTCAACAATAAAAAGAGGGCTACCAGGGGACAAATGAATTGGTAATCTAGTCACGCGAGAGAGCGACGTGTGCAAAGGCGGTAGTAGTGATGGATCGCGGGTAAAGCATGGATCGTCTTGATGTGGTTGCGTGTGTTCACGCCAATGTTTATAGCATTGGAATTCCTGAAGCAGTGAAGTCTTTGTATAGCGAAACTTCATGACACGTGCGACCCTTGGATCCAGCTCAAGGAAACATGACATTATTATATCTCATATTATATAACATATTGTATCTCGAGCACAAACATGGGTTTAACCATCATGGACATATCCATCATCGGAAGCGAAGCGGCTAGTGAAGTTGAGGGCCGCTTTGGCTATCACGACCAAGAATATGTTTACTAATGATTGAAACGGTCGTGCACATGTCATACGTCTGAGACTTGGCCGCTTTGCGGATCCAAAAGTCCCAATATTTGACTACATTTTTTTAGATAATAGCGAGTCGGATCTCCGACCATCCGTGGCGTTTTTCGACAGCGCATCTATAGCAATTGCGAAAGCCCTCTGATACATTATACGGGGACTGCCTTTTGTTGCTGCATTCTGTGACTGCGGTTTCTCAATGAATACTGAGGACGGCGTTGCCTGTAGATCGACAATGGCTGTTGGGAAAAGCATGGCCCAAATCGGCCTCAGCAACTGCTGCATTGTCCGAGCACTATAATGCCCTAGACAATTATTGAATAAAGGGTTTATCAGTAACTTGATTCAAGCGACACATTGGACCATCCATCCATCCATCCAGGGTTTTCATCCTACATACCTTCATGTTGCTGTCGCTGATGCTTGAGAATTGCGAGGGTGGCGGTACATTCCCTCCTTATATATGAATGGAAAACAAAACAAACCCAACCTTAATGTCACAGGAGTGACCGGAGTGTTCTCACATGATAGCATCACCGATCCGTGTCCTCGTTTGAACTCGATAACGTCGGACGTTGGCCTTCGGGTTGGCTGTCAAACTTGAAGGGTCGTCATACCGCTTGCGCACATACGGTCATTTAATTGCCACACAGCCTCTATCTGCAGTTGCTTAGTTAAAGGGCATGTGCATCTGCAGGAGATCCGCAGAATCGAATCAAACGTAGCGTCCAGCGATTCTGTTCCTTGAATGTCGTAACCCTGCCTAAGCTTGAACCGACATTTCGATTTCGAGCAGGGCTGACAGCCCAGCATCAGACACCACGGATGCCCCGACACAGCACGCACAAGGCTGGCAAGCCGCATCATCGCAGGGACACTCCGAAGCAGCACACGCACCTTTCCAACGACAGCCAAGACGTTCAAGCCATGTACGCCTCCCGCAAAGCACCCACGCACCCCGCTGACACCAATCCGCTAGCGACGAGGCCCAATCCGCTAGCGACGAGGCCCAATCCGCTAGCGACGAGGCCCAGCCCGACACCTCGCTGCCCATGCCTCCGCTGGCCATGTGGGCAAGTACACGCCCGTCCCCGCATCGTCGACATGCTCACCCTCCGCAACACAGGATCTGAAACACTGCGATCCCAAACGGTGCTCCGGCAAGAAACTAGAGCGGCTGGGCATGATCCGCGCGCTCCGCATCGGATCTGCCTTCAAGGGGATCGTGCTCTCGCCGCGCGGCGCGCGCGCTGTGTCGCCAGCGGACGCGGACGTCGTCATGGCGCACGGCATTGCCGTCGTCGAGTGCTCATGGGCCCGGCTGGAGGAGGTGCCGTTCGCCAAGATGAAGAGCGTGCATGATCGACTGTGTGAGTCTGTTTTCAACCTATGTACCCTTTTTTGTTCCTGATTGGGTATTGCAGTGCCGTACCTCATAGCCTCGAATCCGGTCAATTATGGCAAACCGTTCAAGCTGAACTGTGCTGAAGCCATTGCGGCGTGTTTCTATATCATTGGTTTGTTGGTGCATTCGGTTTGAAGAACGGAGTACATGGGCTGACGCTTGTGGCGCGATAGGGGAAAAGGAATGCGGAGATCGGATCATGGATAAATTTACTTGGGGCCATGGATTTTATGAACTGAATCAGTATGTCGTATTGTAACCGTTTGCTTATATGATTTAACATTGTGATGCATTAGAGCATTATTTGATGAGTACGCGGCGTGCACGGACTCTGCGGATATAGTCAAAACTCAGAATGCGTATCTGGTACGAGAATTGGAGCGATCGAGACGTAGGAAAGCCACATCCAGCGGGAAGGATGGATCAGATGAAGATACTGACCATGGTCTAGAAGCCAACCACAATCATATGCCGTATTCTTCAGAGGAGGAAGGTGATAGTGATAACAGTGAGTTTGAAGAAGAGGGCCAAGAAGAGGAAGATGACGAAGATGGTGTGGACTACATAACCGATAAGTTGGGAAACACCGTCCGTGTTGATCGCTGAAGCACACGTATATGTCCGCCTTGTACAAATAGTAATTACAGCTAGTCTTGCAGAGTGTCTTTCATTGAAAGTTGCATATGACTGGAGTGGACATAATGGATATCGTGAGCGCGATATATCCAGCGGTACAACAGTCCCATTCGACAAAGTTTCGTTATTCATCAAATTCATTGCTGTAAACTATACCATCAGCCAGAAAAACATAGACATACAAGTTGAAGAGCCGTTACTACATCTTCACCGCTATATAATTTTCGTTCCCCCAAACAAGTCAATACAGCCAAGGAAATGAGCTACCCTCTTCATAAACCTTAAAAGTCCTCCCACACTCCTTGGTCAAAACACAATACCCCAGCAAACAGCAGGATTATACCACACCTGCTCCAAACCTAGCTACTACTACTCAATATTACGGGTGACAGGTGCTCTAATTCACTTTTTTCCTTTCAATTTCTTCTTGGAGTTAACGGTGACAAATCGGTTTCCAGTATCAAACTCTACATTTGTCGGCTATTTAGCAATGCTCTTACATCACCATCAACTCAGACAGGACAGAAAGTGATCACAGTTCGATGCATACCTGATAGGGACGATACGTTAGCTAGCCTGGTAGCGCCTCCACTAATTCCAACAGAGTCATCACGATCGGCATGTCGTCGCTTCACAAACTCATCGGCGAATTTACGTGGATCAATGGCAGTCAATCCTCCTAATGTGTCATCACACACCATGTGTAATGTTGATGATTCCCCAAATGGAATCGATAAGAGAATTTTAATAAACTCTTCAACTAATTCGATACATGTTAAGAACGCTTCACTACACCAACAGTGAGACGAACCACAGCCAAATTACTGACCTTTTACACCAGCATTAGTTGACTTCTCAAGTGGTTTAAGAGAGTGACGACACCAATTCAAAAAGGATTCAGACGGGGCATTTGATGCTTGACGTTCCATAGACGGCGCCGGTGATGACTTCAACGTACTACCTATCAACGGCGAAGTACCAGCTGCCAGCGCATTTACAGGCTTAGTAGGCGATGGCGAAGGCCGTGCAACAGACGGAGTTGCTACAACTGCAACAGCTGGTGACGTTTTGGTTGCATTGGCGGCAGTACTTGAAGCTAACGCTGGAGCAGGTGGTCTTACTGGTGTTCGAAGACTACCCTGTACATTAACCTGACCTACTACTTGGCCTGACTTACCTACCACATTCCAAGCTCCTCCGCTTGATGGTCCAGGTGCTGCAGTTATTGGAACAACATTATTGTTACTGCTGTTGCTGGCTCCCACAGGTATGGGTCGGGGAGCTACACCTGTTCTCACTGCTGACGGAGTCAGAGACAAGCCGGCTGGAGCTGCACGACCTGGTGGCAAGACAGCAGCTGCAGCCCAACCAGCACTACCAATACCACTCGTATTACGAGCTAAATCTGCATATCTTGTTCCACCAGAGCTACCCGTGTCTACACTAGCAGCGACTAAAACAGCGGCACGTGCGGCTATTTCCTTGTTCTTTCGATCTTCCTCCTCTTGCATAATTTCCATTAAACTTTTTTGTTTAGCTAACGGCGCTTGCCAAGGTGTAGCGCCAGGTGTCCAACTACCAGCATCATTACCTGAAGCAGCAGCTGCCATTGTCTGTCTTCTTTGGCGTTCTTTATCACGTTCTTCCCGTTCTCGTTGCTCGATTTCCTGTATCGCCTTCAACGACAATTTCTGGTCTAAGCCACTAGCAGGTGCTCCCCAAGGTGCCTGAGCTGCTTTTGGTTGCTGATAGAGTGAGGGCGATTGCTGAGACAATGTGCTGTGGTGCGGAGACTGGACTGGTACGGGAATCGCTTGTAATACTGTCTTGGTATGATTATTACTAGCAGGCAACGACTGTCGCCGTACTTCATCTCGTGAGTAAGGTCGTTCATGAGTGGGGGTACCTACTGAGATCTTTCGTTGTATTTTACCACTACTTCTCATAGACGACGCAGGGCTGGTGGCATTCTCCCATCCATTCGATGATATTTGTTCCGGAGTGCCGACATCATCTATCACATTCTCTTCACTATGAACACTTTCAACATAATCACCACGCTGTGAGGCAACTTCATCTTCCGTACGAGCGCCAGTACTAGGCACATACGATGATGGTGTTTTCTCCGGTAGTGGGGTATTTACAGGCGAAATGTGTTGTGGGGATATTGGAGAGATTGATTGCCGACTATTGGAGTTACCAAACTGCGAGAACAGGGCTGTAGGTTGTTGTGGTAATGGAACAAAAGGACTATACTGCTGTGGAGGCTGCGACGGTTGTTGTTGCGGGACCTCCTGATATGCCAAATGCGTCGGCGTTTGAGTTGGATGGTATTGATTGCGATCAGGTCCACCTATTGGACCGGCCCATCCGGCATCTCGCCCGATACTGGAAACAGCCGGATCCGTCCACCCTGCATAACCACTGGCACCATCTTGTAGTCGACGAGCAGGAACAACTGGATCTTGCGAATAGTGTTGGCCGAATGGACTAAACAATCCTTGATCTGGTGGCGCCTGCTGTTGATGAGTCTCCTCACGACCTTGCATAGTTCCAACGAGGCCAAGCCCTCCAGCGCCTGGCCCTCTATCTACTGACGACGGAGGTGGCAGTCTTGGACGTTGGTACTCTTCAGCTTCTAGTAAAAACGGGCGATCTGGTCCAAACTGATTTATTATTCTCGCTAATGGTTCAAACGAAGTACCCTCATGATGCCGAATTAGAAGATCGGATTGCAAATACCCAGCAATATACCATTCGTGCATTTCTATATGCGAGAATGGACCTTGCATTACACCTTGTAGATCTTTATAGACCCATTTCGGCGGTCCAGTTGACTGGGGTGCTTGTGGCAGTTGTGATGGAATGCTAGGTGTTGGACCTCGATATGTCGAGCGGACCTCCATGATACCATGGAGATCCGACGACGTTGCAGTCACACTACCGCCTCCTGTTGCTAACAATGATTCTCCGATACCAGCAATACCACCGAACGGATCAAACAAGGTACCATATCCCCGAGCTGAAATCTGCTGCTGACCATTCGGTTGACTGTTGAATCCTGCGCCTACCTCAGCTTGTTGACGAGACACGGACAAAGATGATACTCCTATAGGGGCCACTGCAGATAACGTTTGGGATCGTGTTGAGTGTATCGGAGCCATGGCAGCGGATAGACTTGGCGCAATGGGGGTTGCGCCGAATCCGGATGCTGTCACCGGCGAAAATACGGCAGGACTGACGTCCATATTCATCGGCGGCTGCTGTATTTGACTAATCATTGATGTAGATGTGGGAGTAATCAACCCAGGGCGTCCTACGGGATCAGCTTCACGGCGTGGGGGCGACATGAAAGACTGTGCTGTATCTTTCATTGAAGATGGTGATGCTGCGGTAATAGATACTAACGCCGAAGGCATTTGCGCTGCTGAATTATTGCCAACATGATTTGGTGCCTGCAGAATGGAGTGTCATTGTAACAGCCGACTGAAAAAGATCAAAAATTCTTACAGCATCAGATTTCTTCAGTTTTCCTTCTGGATCGCCACCAGCAGATAAACTATATATTCCATTGACACCAAGTGCATTTTTTGTTGGCGTATCCCATGGCGAGTCGTCTTCATGGTCGCCTGTATTGTATGATTCAAATTAATATGTTTCAGTTCAAGCTGCAAATAGTCTCATTGGTGGATCGACGAACCATCTTGACCATTCAATCGCCTTGTTTGGACACGATCACCAGAACGTTGGTCATATCCTACAAATTGGCTTAACATGAGCATCGACACACTGCGCTTTATCTTTTCGTATATGCGCTCACTTCGATGCATCCCAGCAGATTTGGGGCCTGCTGACCCTGGCGTACGGCCACTTAGATTCTTGCCATCTACACGGTTCGATTGTCCACTTCCACCTCTTCTAGCTGGATTAACTTCACTATTGATCGCCTGAGATGCCAAAATCTAGGCATTACAGGCTTTAGTTCTGGTGTCTAGCAAAAAAAACAAGTATACGTCACACTAATGACTCATCGACGCACCTTCCTCTCTGTGTCGGTCAACGGGATATTCGCCATTGGCTCTAGGACTTTGTCTGAGACCAATATCTTCTCCGACAAATCACAGCCATCAGGTAATGGTAGATCCGGACTATACAGCCCCACCATGAAATCTCGTGTGTACTTGAAGTGGTTTGGTTCCGGTGGAGCTCGATTACTGAAACCGGCAAACGCACCACCGCCAGCAGCATTTGGTGTGGTTGCTGCTGGTCCATTCCCACTATGGTCATTCGCATGATGCGGTGCTTGCGAATGGTGGTGATGCTGGTGTGACTGATGATGGTGTTGGTGATTATTAGATGCATGACGAGCTGATACTGCGGCATTCGGTGTCAATGCCGTTGTTGCGCTAAGGTTGCTTGACGGTGCGGTCGTGATACTAGTAGTATGAACAGCACCAGATGGATTGGACGAGTTGTTGGGAGTGGCACCTGGTTCAGTCACAGTTTTCCTCATCCTGATAGAGATAGATTGGAAATGGATGATCGTTGTGAGCTGAAGGTGTTTGTCGTATAGCAACAAGGCACGGTGTAACAAAATGATGTTTGAGGGTCTCGGGCAATCCCAATGTCAAAATGCTTGCGGGATTTGCCCTTATCCTTGGGGCAAGGATGAACGCAATGAGCAAATCCAGTATGAATACATCATCCACGATTGAAATTCCATCCAACTGAGGCATAGATATACAGGTCGCTTGTCTCTGACCATATGAAACAGATTCAAGTTGCAATCCCATACGTCGACTGGCGTATAAATGCGAATGGAGTGTGTATCATCAGCCTTACCATTGGGGCCCGAACTGCATAGCCATGGTTGAATCTGTATCTGTTCGCTTATTAGATTTGACAGCAATTCGTTACCTTTTGTTTTTGATGTCGTGCTTCGAAAGAGAGTCGCTTGTCGGCACCGACAGCAGAAGAAACATAGGGACACGACCTTACTGATGCATGACACTGTCGTAACGGTGTTGATACGCTCCGAACCAGCCACTGGTCCCTGTGAGCACTCTCGACAGTAGACGGGAGTTTGGTCACCGTGGACGTGATTACATGCACATCGCATGCATGGAACGGACGCGCTACAAGCACCGAGGACCGCAACCACTTCGTCTGGGCTGTACGTCCGTCTATCTACCAACGTCTCGGGTCTTTACACAAAATTGTCAAAACATCGATGTCCGCCGATCGCTTGCCTTCCGGCGATCACTGCCTATCACAGTAGCCCACGAGGATGGATCAAACCGACCACTAAATAGTCAACCCGACACGTCGCACTGCTGCCTATATCCGACCCTCTCTCCGTATCGCCATGACACTCCACACGGTATCGAGCAGCACGAAACCAGACCCACGGAGCAAAGCTGGGGTGCAGCAATCATCGCTTCATTCATCAGCCAATGGAGCACAGACCCCATCCTCGTCCCCATCTCAACCATCGACATTTCCTACTTTGACGCCATCACAAATTCAAGCAAAGATCGACGCATCAACTGCTGACCTGAGCATCATGTTCAACCATCCGCGTATTGCGGCGGCCTATATGGACGACTGGCATGCCAAGGCAAGTGTCGACAAGGTGCCTAACGATGCTCCAGAGGGTGTGGCGACTGTTGAGAAAGGATGTCGTGATCTCAGGTTGAGGAAGGTGGCTAGGTTCTATCACGTCGAGTCTGGTGGGTATATGATGTTGCATCACGTATAGCCCTTCTCGTTCATTATCTCGGTAGCTAGACTATTATGATTGGACGCTGCAGAGACGAATGTGCGTCTATCGTCTCATCCCCCCTCCATGTCTTTTCATTGGCGCACAGACGACTCCAATTAACTGTCAAATTAACTTATTATTAAACATAGGCTGCGACTAGTCGCCCCGTCAACTGCACACCTCTGCAAGTCAGTCATCATGGAAAACACGCACTTCACACAAACCGGTGACTTGCTAGGTACGCCTCCGTGTCCGCATCATCCGCACTACCAACAGCTCAAACGTAGATCCAACAAACTCCAAATACTACTGCGTGATAGTACAAGTACGAAATCATGGTTGGCTTGCTGCCTAATTGGATCCACCAAATTGACATGTCATCGAAATTAGTACGTGTCAAAACTAAACACTCAGAAACTAATCAATTTTGTATACGGCATGAACCAAAATAAGCCAGACAGGAAGTTGTCGAAAAAGGATTTCAATTTAAGAGTTGCCGATGAATCCATGACAATGGAGATCACTGGACATACTCAGAACGGGTCCGTGTAGAGATTTCTCCAATCAAGCTCTCTAGTCCTGTTTAACTTCTCCCCAACCTAGTGTCTCGCCGATAGGTAACACTTCTGCAGTCAAATAAGTCTTTGGAAACATGGGCTAAACTTAGTTCTGACCGGTGCTAGGAATGAAAGTGCAACTGCCAATTATACTGTCAGGGGGTGTAACCATACTTCAAGTACGTGTACTCCTCAGCCAAACCCTTCGACATTCTCATCGTCTCATCGATTCCCCGATGGACAGCCACCAGTGTTCTACATGGGAGGTGGCCATATAGACTGGAAGCTCGCCTTGCCAGTTCACGAATTCATTCATGCCACCAAATGTTTTGTGGTGGACACCTCATAAAACTGGTCAGAGACCTTTTAGAAAAATTGTAACTACTGTCAACTAAAATGTACAAAGTACGAAATAATTAGACTAGACTAACTAGACGGGTGAGAACTCCAAACGGGTATCTCTATGCAAACGGAAGCTCCCCGGCAGAACACCGCGGCCGCATACTTTGATTCTGGTAACACCAGCACCTCCCCCACCTCTTATAACCACTTCTCCTTCCACTTCCCCAGCTTCATGTGGCCTGAAACTGAACTCTGAACGCACTGCCTTTTCCGGCATGATTCGCATTCGTTTCGCCTGGACATGAAACGATGGTGGGGCCCCTATTCGACCATCGTGCTGTTAGCAACCAAACAACATCATGGAACTTGCATCATGGAAATGATTCCACTTTACGTAGGCCACTTTTTCGCGAATTTTCAATCCGCCTAGCGAGTCTTTCGACTCTTGCTCGGGCCAGCCCGGGATGTACCACCTTCATCTGCCTTCCGCTTCATGGGTGTATTCTTGTCCTTGGAAGGCGGCTTCAGGTAGGCGGGCCTTTCATCATGTTCCAGGTACCCCCTGACAATATTGATCATATTGTCAGCTGCCATCACATCTCTGTGATACCACTTGTTGCAATGACGGCTGCTGTAGAGTAGCAATTCACTCCTCTTTCTGGTCGGTATAACTGCGGTTAATATTGGCTTATGGAGATATAGAATAGCCCAATCGTCGTCATCAGTCAGATCAATCGATCCGGAATGTAAATCTAGGTGGTATATTTATCAAGGCGTTGCTCTCTTTGATGTGCAGCTGGATTCCAACCTTTTTCGTGTTGGTGTATATAGTGTTGAATAACCCGTCGAGATTCGTGACTCTGGCATCAGGAAAGTCTAAAATACTGGAAACGTATGTATGGACATGAAATCCAAATAAAACTAGCATCCCTTTACTTTTCTGTAGCTCGTGCACATCAGCTTCGACAGCAACCGACGTGCCCCATCTTAGCCCAGTCCACAGCATGCTCAATCAAGCCTGGATCTTGTGCGGTGATATTCCCGTCATGTGCGCCCTTTGTAAAGCTTCCTGATGCCCTCGCTTTCTGATCGGCCTACTTCACCGTAACAAAGGGCGCCTGTTTCTGCCGGTTCCTACTCCCGGCACTAGCGACTCCTGTATTATGACAGTGTTAGCAACCAAACAGCTTCATGGAATTGAATCCACTTACGTAGGAACGCGGATTTTCACACACTGGATGATTCGCGAACCGCTAACACGTATCGTACACAGTAGGACAGGCTGACTGCGGAGAGGAGAGAATGCGTGACCAGCGCTGCATCTTTACGCAGGACTGGGTACTTGAACAAGCATCAGGCGTGAGGCAAGCCATGGCCCATTGGCATATTAGCAGAATAGCCACACATATGGTATTACAGTATACATCATACAAAGACCACACTGCTACTTTCTCGACTTATCCTTGAGCGCTCGTAAATGTGCCGTAACCTGATATATCGTCGTTCAGCAGTCTGTGTATCTTCAAGTAAATAAACCAACCCAAACCTTACCTTCCCCAGGTTTGCATTCTCGTACAGATCAGCGGGATCAAACCTGAATGACTTGCCCACTCCAAAATCTGAATCTGCGCGATTCAAGTAGTTGTTGATGTTTCCCTACACCGCCATTATCGCAGAACGTTAGCTTTGTGAAAATGGAGCGCCTAAGCACAAATTTTGATTTTCCCCAACACTTTCGTGTCCACTCCTGTCCACCAGTAGCACGTACCATATGATTGAACGCAAACTTTCCACAATTGACCTTGATGGGATTTGATATGCCCAAGCCATTCAACAACCTAACAAAATACATGTGAACTTCCGCCCTTCACTTGAGCTCCTCGTTGTCAAAAGTGGAGACAGACTCACTGACACAAAAGAACACCATCCTTGAGCAAAGAATGTAAATCTTTAGATTTATCCTTCAGTGATGTGTTTCCCACCTTCTCTGCAATCCAATATCGAAGTTCGTCTTCCTCAGAATTACCGCCTTTGCTAACCGTCCCAGGACCTGATGAGAACGCCAACGTTGTTTCACTGGGTACACCTGGTTTGAGTGATGCATCATTGGGTTTCCTGAGTGAGGCAAATCCCGTTCGAGCTGCGATGGTTAGACCGTTTCCACCAGATAACGCCGGTGTCGCTGACGATGAAACGGATGTTGGGGTTTGCTTTGAGCTCGAATATATGGGATTACTAACGGCTGATGAGGCAGGACGACTATTACTCTTTGAAGGAGGCGGAGATGCTGTCGCTGAAGCTACCGCTGCGGACGCCGCCTGAGCTGCAAGTGCCATACTCGCCGGCCGTAAGCTTATGATTGGGGAGGAAGATTTGAAATCTTTGTTGACTTCTACTGACGACGACGGCGGTGTGGATACTGGTCGAGGGTTACTGTTTCCTTTTGATGATTCCTTCACATATGATGATTCTTGATCCGCGAATGGTAGCCCTCGTTTAGGCGGTTGTGAGAATTCTCTCGTAGATTCTTTCACCGGGGTTGATTCTTTCGGGGACGAAGTTGGTTCTCTACCATGGGATGAAGCCAATTCCTTGTTGTCAGCTATCAAGCTATTTGCCGATCCAGACTTGTGGTTACTACTGTTGTTCCCACCTTCCTTGCTGGCATTGGCTAGGACACTGCTTGGTAGTACATTGCTGGTACCAGGTACAGTCCTCTTCAGGCCTCCTAGCATAGCAGCTGGATTCAACCCCTAATTTACACGTTTGTAAATTTTGTTCATACTTCTCAAGATGTTTTTTCTTCCAAGCATCCAATACCATCAAAGGATTGACTCCGCCTATCATGCTGATTTTCCTCTTAAATTCCGATTCTGGGTTTGCTGGAGGAAACTATATATGAATGACAATGGATGAGCGATGCTTTGGAAGGCAATCCCCACTCTGGTGACTGAGCATACATCAAATGGCTTTCCATCCTCAGAAACCCTTTGTAGTGAGTCGTCCTATAGGGTAGCATGTTGTACCATGTCAGAAACGTACCAAATCTGAAAAGAACGAGGGTACCTTGTGGATATGGTCTTGGGGCCCGGAGGTTGATCGCTGCTTCCGCGGACTTGGTCGCGTTTTCGTGATCTAGATCGTGAATGGGCAGAAGACTCACATTACTCGTGGCTCATCTGACGACAGCCCGGGAAGGCGTACATGATTCAGCCTGCGTCCACTTATTGGTAGTTCATCCAATTGTTTGTTCTCTGCTGAATCTTGTAGATCTTCCGCCGACTTTCGTAGTTCCTCGTTGCCCTTGGCCGGTTCGCTAACTTTTTTTCTCAAAGATTCTGCTTCTGAAATGGCAGATAGAGAAAAATTCGACGCTGCTGATGTTGCTGTCCGTTCGAGCAATATTGAGTGTGAGGGATCTAATGATGCTGAGGCTCTGGTCAGAATAAATGAGAATTGCTCGTTACATGCATACCGATGCTTCGTAAGGCTGTCTCCAACTCCGAAATCCGTGATTTCAATCGAGCGAGTTCAGAATCTGTGCGATGGACGTGTTAGTGTATCTTATCGTTTTCAGAGACTGTAAAAACAACCGCTTCACATGCCTTGGGCAGCTATGACCGCAGAACTGTCCATATTGGGGTGGACCGAGTCGTTTCTCTGAACGGTTTGGCTGGCAAATTGCTGGTCACGCACAACGTGGACATGGACGTGGATAGGACAGTGGATAGGAGCCCTTCAGAAAGGGATTTCAAGTTCAGAGTTGTGGCTCTTGTTGACTGGGTGATTGGCGAAACTCGAAACTTTCCAAGATCCCGTCAAAGAAAAGCGCACATTCGGTGTTTGGCAAAGTGTACATTCAATCATAGGCGTACGTGCACGTCAAAGTACACCTCCATAGGTGTATCTTCAGAAAAAACTGCATGGTGAATACAATATTAGGAAGTAGACCGACACAGAAATTGCTTTAGGACGTCTCAGCGCGTCAATTTCACGATACGCCCCTAGGGTAAGTCGTTCGTGATATTCGAACATCAAATTCTACTAGTGACACTTTAAAAGCAGGGCGTGCAATTGAACAATTATCAGTGTCGAAAAGCACCTCTGCTACCTTGTACTGCTTCTTTTCAAATGCGCATTCTATGTTGCAAAGCTGTTGAGGTGCGGTTGCTGCGATGACGGAGGAACGGCATGCACAGCACCTCTTTTGCGAGGAAGAGCCCATTGCGGGCCTCGGGGAACTCGTAACGCCTCATGCGTAATTCAAAGAAATCATCAACCGCTAGAGGTTGACTTGTATGGGGGCCATTTTTCATACTCACTGTTACTGAGCAGCCACTCGGGGATGAGGTTGTGCGAAATTCCTGAAATTCCGCAAAAAGGGGACACAAAGCTAGGAGTAGACTCACAGTGGGCGCAGGCGGTGTCAATTCTATAGTTTCCACGATTTTGCCATCTTTATCCCACATGGGCGTGGAAAATACGGGCTATTGTGTATAATATCATGCTCAGTCGCAAATAACATTGAATGCTTAGTAGAACTTACTCTAGGACCTTTACCGTCCAAGCTGCCCAACGGCCCCGACAACGCCGCGAAATAGATTCCGGGCGAGGGCAGTCCCTCCATACCCGGCCCATATTCATAGTCATCGCTCCCGAGCAGCCACTCAGCGAGGCTGCCCACACCTGCAGCCTTGGCAGCCGTTCGCTAGTCCCGAACGATCAGTTCAGCAGACAATTGTCTTCAACCGGGACGTTCCGCTTCGCGTATCTGATGCTGTTTAGTATTTAGTGAGATAAAATGATTGGGGGGTCGGAGGTAGATCCCAAGTACCTGGAGAAGAATCGATTGATGAATCTAAATCACTCAAGCTGGCTCCCAATATCTCTGGCAGCTCAGGTTCAGCTGGAATGTTGTCGAAAATTAGCACAAAGACTAGATCTTTGCAGCTTCATGCAAGAAACAACCTCACGCACCATCAGTTAGATCATGAAAGCTATCCAATACATCCGACCTGACGCTGGCAGTTTTCTCCATGACATTATCGTTAAATGCAACTGTCAATACCAAGCAATGTTAGTTCTTATTGCGATGGCTAGGCTCAAAGCAATGCTGTACTGTACCTTCTCCTAGTCTAGCAACTCTATCTTCATGCCTAATGTTGACAGGAGACAAGGAGGTTGCCGGCACTTCTGTTGTAGAGTCCAAGCTGAGTATGTTTGACGATTCTGGCGTCTAACTCTCGATCTACCGAGTCAGAGTTGTGCTGAGCGGTCAGTGCCATTCACATGAATACTCCACATGTGGATGCAATTCCGTACCATGAACTTCATAACTCCTGTTTGGTGCCATTGCCTCCTTCACCAAACTCGTTGATGGACCCAGCTTGTGTGAGGATGGCTCGTACTCCGAGGGGTTTGTGATGTTGCTATCAGAGACGCTTTCCACCACCGACGTGGATGATGGGCCACCAGTAGGGCTCTCGGTATGATGACTAGGATCATGAATGGATGCGGGTCGGTCCTCCTTGGTACCATGATTTGCAGTGGATGCATGGACGGACGATGTTGACGATTGGAGGACTTGGTCAATTTCTACCAATAAGGGCGCTGCTGCCGATGGTGACCTAGCATCGCCTAGACTGCGGTTAAATCATCCAAGTAGGTGTTCTCCACATCAACCACTTCTGTCTTTGCAACTTCACAAACATCCAAACCACAGTATTACAAGCCAGTGACATATCCTAATTCTGCACTTAATTTGGGTGTCAGGCGTAATTTTTCAGACCTCCGCTTCAGCAGCTGCACATTGCTTTTCAACAGCGAGCTCCATCCCACTGTTTTTTGATGTCCAGGCAGGCCATCCCCTGGGTGCTCATCTCTAGAATGTTTTCGTTCCTCCGCTCCAGTCTGTACCTGTATCTGGTATCAGTAGCTGAATAAGTCTTCAGCGTCAACAGGCTGGTGTTTCTTGTGTAAGCTGTTACTACCATCTTCGTTCTCCTTGTTGCGAGCCTCGATTTTCGCTTCAAGCTCATTTTGATCCCAATGGTATGTCATGAGAGTTTGGACTTTTGAACCTGATTCTATTTCATACGCATAGTTTCCGCGAAAGGCCCAGGGAGATGCATTCGCCGTCGGATACAGCAAACGATTCATCATGCAGCGCTGCACCTGCCCCAAGTGTCGAAGATGCTAGTAATCAAACGCAACATCAAGCAACACAACCGGCCCACCCAACATCTGCCCTTGCAGAACCGCCAGGTCTTTCCAAAAAGGCTCAGAAACGTTGGATCAAGGAACAGCGATGGAAGGCTAGGAAAGAGGCCAATAAAGAGAAGAATAAGGAAAAGAAACAAGCTAGGCGTGAACAAATTTTGAGACTCAAAGCTGAAGGTAAAGGCATTTGTTGATAGTCTAATGATCATTCATCAGCTCACGTGGAGTGTAAACTACAGGAAAACCTGTACCACCAGAATTGCGATTGAAGAAGAGAAAACCTCAAAAGTCAACCAAGCCTTCGCCTTTGACGATATGTATAGACATGTCATTTGAGGATTTGATGACGGACAAGGTACCATGGTGTGGAATCTGTATCCCATTTATCGAACTTATCCTGGTCGTTTTGCTCTAGGAACTGAGCTCTCTATGTCGCCAAGTAGAGCAAGGATATGGCAAGAATAGATCTGCTGAACGACCAGTGACAATGACTCTCTCATCTTTGGGTCCGAAAACTGTACAGTGCTTGGATGCCCGGTGTTGTAGCTGGAAGAATTGGAAGGTCAGTCTCACCATAATCAATCGTGGCTAGAGCGATGCAATTGTTCAATCTTTGAATGATAGGTCACTTGTGAAAGCAAATCGGCGCTAGAAATTTTCGATAAGGACAAGCTAGTCTACCTGACCGCCGACTCCCCGAATGTTCTTATGGAACTGGATGAGACGAATGTTTATATTGTTGGTGGTATTGTAGACAGAAACCGTTATAAAGTGAAGTCATTTCATTTACGTGGCCATACAGAATTGAATTCAGAGCACTTATTTTTCACTACGTAGAACATTTGCTATGACCGAGCAACCGTAGCAGGTATTGCCCATGGTCAGCTTCCGATTGGTGAATATATTTCTATGGCATCACGAAAAGTGTTGACTACAAATCAAGGTGGGGATCATCGGGTCTCCGTTATCCGCGTCTTGTTTGTTCATATAGTTCATAAACTAGTGATAGACATCATGTTGAAGTACTTGGAATACAAGGATTGGAGACAAGCTTTCATGGAGGTCATTCCAGCCCGAAAAGGATGGAAGGTTTTGGGCGGTGACCGACCACATGACGGCTCGATAGACAAATGTGTTGGACAGGCCGATACTTACCAGCTGGAACTTGATGAACCGAACGATGAATCGAGCGATGATAGCGAACCAGAAAATGATGAGGAAGACCGAGGCGACAACCTCTAATCATTGCCTTTGCATACAGCGTATGATAGATCATCTGTCTGGATTTTACTTAAAGTATCTGTCATACGACAGCAATAAAGCTTGGCAACTCCCTCATGAAAACATGAAGATTTTTTCATCATTGAAATGCAAAATCTGCGTACTTGAGCTTTTTTGCTCATGCGTCCTTTATTGCTCCCGTGTCCGCACGTCAACTAACCCACCAACTATTCTCCACATTGTTAGAAGGCCACAGCCGTTATAAGGCTTCCTGAGTATTATGATCCAGCAGACATCTCGCCATCCACGATGTACGATCGATGAAACATGTTGTTAATGAATAGACATTTTTATCAACTCTCTACAACTTTCCAGCTTCCTAACTCTGGTATAACAATATGCAAAACGAATATACCGGTGTGCCTTACAATGAAGATAGTAATAAGCTACAATATCAAACAACTGTGCAAAAAATACTTGGATCATACTGCGGTACCACTATTCCTCTTTTTTAATTCGTTCTTCCTTGACTTTAGTTGGAGTATACTCTTGGATCTTTTGTTGGACTTTGACTGCGACTTCTCGTGTCTTTTGGACCCCTTCGTCATAGAGATTACGCAGTCGGTGTTCAACTCTATTGGTATGAGTAGTAAGTACAGGCCTTTGTTACATTGCACTATAATGAAGGCGGTTTAGTTTGGCTTACCCCTCGACTTTGTCACCAAAGTTTTCCACGACGAGATTATACAATATCGGACCAAGGAAAACAGATGAGACGCCTAAGAGTCATGGTGAGACATGCGCCATAATTCACCGTGCCGACATCGTGGACTGACCTAATACAAAGGACCAGAAGAATGTGATTCTCAAGTAATAGAATATCATCAAAGGAGGCACCGTCTAGTAGAGAAGGCATGTCAATATTGTTACAGAAATGCCACAGAATCGCCAAGAATCTCTAAATACCATAAGTACATGCCAAGGCCTTGCATTTGTCATCAAAAGCACTCTCCCAAGACCCCAATTGATCATGTCTGCCACGTCACCACCAACCCTCTCCAACCGTTCCCTGTTTATTACACCCTTCCTCGCCACCTCTTCGACTGTTGCATCAACATTCATAGTAACACCAAGTCCATTTTGCATAGCATTCAATAGTAGTCTTCCACCACCCCCGACAAGGATGACTGAAGCCATCATGAAGTACAGGTGGGGCAAGAGATTCCACGATGTGACTGCATAGGCTGTCATGACTAAGCCTACGAAGACTAATGATGATGCCAAGGGAGACTTCCAATAGACGAGGCTGTGGGCTAAAGCTTGAGTCATGTCACGTCATGTCAGAACAACCTTATAACGAGACGAGGTAGAATACTTGCCGACTTGCTCGATTCGCTTGACTGACTGAGGTGGATTGTTAAGATCATAGAGTTGCGAGCCTTGTTGATATTGTTTCTTCGATGATAAATTGGCGACCGATGGTGTGGTTGACGTTGATAGTGATTGCGATGGAGGTGCTTCTTGGTCGTCCTTTATTTTTGTGATGGACACCTCTATACCCGAGCCGGCCAGAATGGTACTAGTATTGTCTACTTCGTTTTCAGCCATGTTGATGTTCATGTGGTTTTAGTTCGTCAGAGTACGTTGTGGTGGAAGCTGCGAAAAGTCGTTGGAGGCATCGTTCATGAGGTTGCAACAGGCGGGCAGCCGGGTGCGATCGCTTGTAGTAATATCATACAGAATACGAATACGCAGACAGAGACAGTACGCGATTCAGGGAGGACCACGCTTGAATGAGCGTCTGAGATTGCGAAGCCCCAAAATTCCGATCCCTCACGTTCGACAGTTCAGTTGAAGGGCAATCCAGCACGAGTAGAGACAGCCCACGCATATCTTGTATCCGTAAAATGCAATTCAACGCACCGCCTCTATCCACTCGGACTCCTCGGGGATTTCCAGCAAGTGGCAAGTCGTCAAATGTCGACACATCATACACTCTTGAAATTTGCCTTCCAATGGGCTCACTGTGCAGGGCCGGTCTTATATGCTAACCACTACAAATCCGCAACAGTTCGTCACGGAAGTCAGCCAGGCTCTCCTACACGCTCGATGAATAGCCAGCAAAGTCCATCCCAAACCCAAACCGTGTCAACCAGACCAAGATCAGCTGTGTCATCACCAGCACGACTCGAAGATGAATATGTGAAAAATCTACAACAACAACTCTATCTACTAGAACTCGAGACACGATATTTGCGTGGTAATCGTGGCGGTGGAATGTCTACACACTCGATGGGTGACTCTGGAGAAAATAGTTCGGTAGGAGGGTTGAAACAGAAATATGTAGAGCTTCAAACTGCTCATAAGCAGGAGGTCAAGGTACTGCTCTGTCTGTAGGTCTGCTAAAAAATATGTGTTTGCTTGTAGCTCACCATCCACTACCAACCCGATCAACAGAAGCTTCAGGACATCATAGACGACTTACGAAGAAGACAAGACGGCATTGCTGATTCTTCAGATGCCCATGAATTACGGACAGAGCTCCAAACTGTAAAAGACGACTTTGCAATTCAGAAAGACAAACTTTGTGGAGAGAATATTCAACTGAGGCGGCAATTGGATTCAGCAGAAGCTGATAAGATACAAATTGACGGCTCCTTGAGACGTGTCTCTGCAGATTTTCATGTACAGAGGACGAGATGTTCGGAGTTGACTGATGAAGTGGCTCGGCTGAGAGAACAGTTAAACGAACAGTTGACGTCGAACAGCAAGTACACAAAGCGGATGGAGGAGCTAACGAGGACGGCGAAAGATCTTCAAGTGTGTGTTGCTAGTCGAAACCCTTTATTTGCCTGACACTGCCGTTACCTGACTAGCTGAAGATCGAAGAAGGCGAGAGCGGGCCTTTCTCAATAGAGTACGAATCTCAAAAGCGACGTCTATCAGAAATACATCAAGAAAACCTTTTACTTCTGCAGGAAATCAAACAAATGCAGGTCTCGCGCGCCCAAGATGAACACTACCGCCAAAGAGTGCTGAACGACTGTGCAGATTTAGTCAAAGAGAATGTTGCACTACGGAAAGACCTTGAGGAAGAACGCAGGAAACTCAGATCTGAACTGGAGCGTCGAGATCAAAAGATTAAGAGACGGCAAGAGAATATACGAGAAGCTGATGCTGCCAGAGAGGAGTTGGAAAGGCTGAGGGATGAGAAAGCCACTAGTACCATTAGAGCAGAAGCGCATGAAAGGAGGATACAAGAACTCACCAAGGAAGTTCGTGAGAAGGATTCTTTGCTCAGTAAAGGCACGTTGTGGTTTTGCGTATAGGTTTTGTGCCGCACAATCCAAGCATCAAAACTCACATCACCGTCATCATATCCTAGCTCTAGAGTCTAAAGCTCTGCAGGAAGATCGAATCAAAGAATCCGAGAGAAGGCTGGAGAAATCTGAAACAGAACTCATCAAATTGGCACAAGACAAACGAGCGCTTTTCGATGATCTGGCGTTAGTCAAGAACCAACTGGACATTCAGACACACAAGCAAAACAAGGCATTACACGAGAAACGGGAACTGCAACGTGAGCTGGATATGTTTAGGTATGAGACATTCCGATGCGTCCTAAACAGCAGATGCAGTGCCTCACTTCTCTCTTTCCTATGGCAGGAAAGAGCATGCAGCCCGATTGAAGTTGGCTGAAACTGTACAGGGGCTGCAGGGGGCTGAAACACAGTACTTGGACCTAGTTAGAGAAGTCTCAAGAATCACGCCATCGTCATGACGTACTTACCTGCATTGATTGATCATCCATTACAGCCAGTCGATGCTTCATAGTGTACTTACTTTGTGTTGAAGCTAAATTTTAATATCGTTGTTAATTTTGCTGTGTTTTCAATTGATCCCCTGTCGAACATAATGTTGACAAGGTCAACACCGGTCATATATGCTTTCCAATGGGCTCACTGTGCAGCGCGTTATATATGGTTACAATTTTGAGAAGCAATATAATGATAATGGGTGATGGCAAGTGTTTCATGAAATCCTCATCACCCCTTGCACTAAACTGGTAGCTTTGAGGCAGCACCTAGAGCACACTGTGTATCGTAAGATAAGCTACGAAGCCAGTGCCCCGATAGCAAAATGGCAGCAAAACATCATGCAGATTTGATCTTCTGTCGGAAACAACCTGGTATTGCAATAGGACGACTATGTGAAAAGGCGTGACAACATACTAAACTTCCCTCATTTCTGGACAAGAGGAACATAGTAGCTAACATATCATTGAAATCCATAGTGTGATGGCCGATGCCCGATATGCGATTCATATGTCAAACCAGCCATACTAGTCCGCATCTGTGATGAATGTAATTATGGATCCGCACAAGGTAGATTGAGTGCAATAGTCGATTTCTTCAACATCATCATCAACCTTACATGCCTCAATAGGCAAGTGCGTGGTTTGTGGTGGTAATGGTATCTCTGATGCTTATTATTGCAAGGAATGTGTGAATATGGAACGAGACAGAGATGGATGTCCCAAAATGTAAGCTGTGATTGTGTTGACGGCTATAATTGAGTTTGGACACTCATTTTCACATCGGGTTTACAGTGTAAATCTGGGATCTAGCAAGACAGACTTGTTCTATGAACGTAAAAAGTACGGATTCAAGAAACGATGATCTATTGGTATATGTTCTTGGCAATTTGTAGATCTCCATCATAGCAAACCATCAGGTCTGTAAATATAGCATCTATTTGCATCGCATCGGCACGAACCCGCATTCATGACATGGTGATTCAAATATGGGCCGGTGACCCCTGTATTAAGGCAGTGTTAGCATATTTACCGAACGGCATTATGGGATTGATTTCACTTACGTAGGTCAGTTTTTCGCGGGGTTTCACGCCGCGTAGAGAGTCTTTCGACTATTATTTGTACAGGTTAGCGCATGTTAGCATGATCGGATAACGGCACGAGGCTGTATGTGTACTCTCTTACCTTCTTGACCAGTACGCAACATTGAGTTGCCTGTTGTACTGGTGAGAAGGAAAGAGAGGCAGGAAAGATGCCTAGAAATATATACATAACTAACTAATACTGCCGGTGCCCAAGACACACCAACGAACGACATGACGACGACAACCAAGACCTTGTTGCTGTGGAAGAGATTTACGTTCAGCCTTATTTTACGCATTTTTCTGCTGAAAGGCGTGTGAACATTATCACTTAGGGTGTCACAATCTACGCTGTAGGGACAAAATGTAGCAACTTTGTGCATTAGTGCAGTCGTGACTGAGCTACAACACGATTCCACGCGGACTCAAACTGCAGCCGAATGGTAGTACCAACTCCTTTCACACGGAATTTAGTTAATGCGTCGATAGAAATTACGGCTGAGTAGTGTACGATAAGGTGGAAAGACTACTGAGGCCGTCGAGGTGGCGTCGAACTCATATTTGACCGTCTCGTCCATACATTTCGATGCCGTCACATGCCGTCTGCTGCGTCCGACAGTGTGCAGGCTTTTTGCCGGTAAATATTAAATCGTCCGTTTCCGAGTTCATGAGCTGGTTTGGGCCATTATTTGAACCGGTTAACTCGCGGCCATGTCTCTTATCATAGCCAGGGTGGCCCCAGTCTATCTGCAACGAGCCAGTTTTCAAATGAGCAGACGAGACCAAGAACGAGCATTCTTCAGATATTTGAGCACCAATGCGTGGCAGCGATATAGTCACATTGCCGTGAGCAATTTTCGTCGTCCCAGCGAGTTTTCTCCCGGGCTTGTGAGTTTTCAAAAATGTTCTCATCATTCTTGACATAAGCGACTTCTGGGTTTTCTCAAAACAACCCCCTTATAAGCTTTCTCCTCACAACCGATGGCCGATCGCAGCAGACATCAGGCGCAAGGCGAGGCGAGGCGATATGGACAGTGCTGGACTGGAACCCTCGTGTAAAGATGTAAACTACATTCTTCTGTAAAACTCCATCAGGACTTGTA
>QEAN01000315.1:6430-25346 GCA_006535955.1 Synchytrium endobioticum | reverse complement strand
GTCATTATCCGACATTACATGATTGCGCAATTTTAGGGCCATGGAAATATTGCAGGCGCGCGCGACATGACTGGGGGATTTTCGCATGGTATGTGCGCTACCTCGAAAAGTATAGGCACATCGGCTGGCAATCACCGTAACGCTCGTTGGCATGGCCAATTTTTATAATGTATATCCACTACGGCCAAACCACTTCATGATTTGACGGCCAAAGACGTCAGGTTTTTATGGGATCAACAACATGAGAAGGCCTTTGAAAAGATCAAGGAGTTGGTGAAGGAGGATGTCTTTCTCACTTTCCCAGATTTCACCAAGGCGTTTTATATCAGCTTCGATGCTAGTGAGCTGGGCATTGGTGCCACTTTACAACAAATGTCAGATATAGGACAACTTCGCCCACTGGAGTTTTATAGTTCATAAATTCGATTTAGAGCGTCTAGTTGCAAACGAGGAAGATGCTGAAGAATTGATGGAGATGAAGATAGTGATGATGATGAACTCGCTGGCTTAAATCCAAATACCACGGCTAGTATACGATTTTGCCAACCTCATCAACGAGATATCTCCAATCAACCTGAAACGCAACATCTCCTGTTACAGACCTGCCATGATGGTGTTTTGGCTGGTCATTACGGATATCTTCGTACTCTGGACTTGCGTCTTCGTTATGTGTTAGCATATGAGGCAAACCGCTACACCCTGGTGACGACTGGGTCGGTAGTTCAGAGGTTAGAGCGTCCCATCATGAGTAGGGGAGGGCCAGCCCGCGAGAGAGTAGCCGTTCGTTGGGTTTATTCCAGCCAGAGAAACTTGGAATGTGGAAGAAACCGCACAAGCTGTATTCGATCATTGGGTGTGCAGGCACGGTGTCACATCCTGGACACACAGCTCTTGACAATAAAAGAACTAAAACATCATAACCTCATTGAAGGCTAGTGCAGTACTTACACATGGTATGCCCATGACAATTGTTACAGATCGAGGGTGTCACAGACTGGACATCGTAACCGTTACGGTCACGTCAAAGTTGACGTGTGCAAGTGTATAAGTAGTGTGGACTTTGTGAAAGTAGATTTCTCAGTTCATAAACTTTCACAACAACCCGCAATTGAAGACGTTGTCTAGCATAACGTTACCAACACCGGTGGTCACAGTCATCACCAAAGACGAGTTTTTACAGAGGGCCTCAGTTTAAAAGTAAACTTTGGCGTGCTCTCTGGAATCTGGTGGGGTGTACACCGTTATTATCCACTGCCCACCACCCGGAAACGGACGGCCAGTCAGAGCGATTGAATCAAACCCTCAAAGTCTTTTTACAATCATTTTGTACCATTGATCAGTCCAACTGGGCCAGCCTTCTACCGCAAGCTGCCTTTAGTAATAATAATCCTTATAATCAATCGATTGGCATGTCACCATTTACAGCCACTACGGGTCAAGACGCCAACCCGGGATATATGGTCGGGGAATCCACTATTCCAGCTAAATTTGAACAGGCAACTAGGATACAAGGAACCGCGCTACATAAACGTGCTCCATCGATGTACTTATTAGGAAAGGGTCGTCGCCATAAGAGCGAATGGTTTGCCATAGGACCCCCCAATGACTTCCCCATGAATCTCCCAGCGAAAAGACACAGCTCTTGGTTGAAGCCGAACAAGAGCTGTCCAGACAGCGGGGGCCAACCACTCCTATATAAGGAAGGCATCGTAGATGATGTAGAATGAGGCATCCGTAGTTATTTCTTCTTATTTCTAATACATCTTCGTCATAAACTTACACAACCTTCCAGTGTTTGACACTCTTGGCCACAAAAGAACTAAACAACTTTTGCAGTATGGCTGGTCGCGATAGTATGGCCAGCTGCTGCATCGATCAAAATGGGTCAAAATGCGGCAGAGGTACTCGTGGCGGTGCTGTGGACTGTATCTATCTATCTAAACTTCGTGCTTTGGCTTGACGATTGAAAATGCCATTGTTTGCAACGACTGCAGACTCGTGTATCGCCGGCGACGACGCTGAACCGGTCATTCCTGTACCACCTGTTCTGAAATAAACGTAAGATGAAGTTTGGACGCGTAGTGGAGAAGACACGCTCTTTACTCTGATTGTTACAAGGCTTATGTGTGAAGAAAAGCAGGGGTTTGTGTCAAAACTATGACGACTGTAGACGAATAGATGTCAGTTCACCATCTAAGAATAGGTGGAATGACAGCTACCCCTTATACACTACACGACACGTCATAAATAATACCACATGACAGAAGAGTCACCTGGTATGACCACATGAGCGTCTCCAATGCTTCACAAAAACATTCTTCAGAAGTCTTGCATACTTATTATGTAACGGCACATTTTCTTTAGTTTTTCTTTAGTTTGTCTGTCGTCTTGTATAAAACGGGGTAGATCAATAATCGCATGCAACAGCAGTGAACTGACAATATTGATCTACTTAGATGTCTATCAGGATGCCACTTTATAGGTCGAGCAACGACGAAAGATGCTAGAAAGGCACCAGGCTGACTGACACTCTGGAGCACAGAAGGATTGTCCGACAAAGTGCCACATAGAAGTGACGAGGTCGCATGCAGATACTGTCATAAATGCCGTGTATGTCCTTCCGAAATAGCTGACCTTCACGCAGTTGTGATAGCGTCTACAATGACTACAATTTAGGACTGCTAGTTATGCGACGCCGAAAGACTTATAAAACAGTACATTTGCAATATGCGACGTTGAGGGAGTGCAGTTGTAGCAGTAGTACGACCATCTCAAATACATGGTATCCACAAGTTATATATGACACATCTCCTGACGAGGTCGTACTGAGGCCTATTTCAGCTGAAATCCAGCACTAGTGATTGAATAAAGATCAGCTCATTCTGAAGGAAAAAACAACAGAATGTGTTTATTTCGTGCCTCCAATTGATAGCTTTCATCAGCTTAGTTTCCAACTTGTCTCTAGTCTTGTACCGATACAAACATAGCTGGTTGAAACATGTATGCGAGACTGGTAGCTTCTCCGAGTCCTATCCAACCAAGGGATGTCAAAATGCCTCCAAATAAATAGACCTACAACTTCTACTCACTTCTCCTAGGCATGATATCTTGAATGGCATGTTCTGTATACCTGTAGCGGGTATTCGATCCGTACCGGTAATGAATAGTAATAACTTTCTCCTCATGTCGGTTGGTAGCCTCTTCGCAATGTCCCAGAAGTTACGTATTGTGGATTCATTTGGATTGAAACCTACGCGTACCAAGCAATCAGTTTGGCTGTTCGCTGCTTATTGGCTCCCGCACCTACATACCTTCATAATCACAAACACCCGCCAAGGACTCAATATCTAGCTCCGTGCCACCACGGACCATCATCTCAATCTCCTCCGGTCTAAACAGACTCAGTGCGTTTCCACCACATACGCTCATAAATCCTTCCTTGAAGGCGTCAAATTGCCGCTGCACGCTACGAGTCAGCAAAAAGTCCACCATTAATTCAACGTACTTTTTTCGATTGGAATTGGTGACAGGTACTGATTGACCATTTGGAACTAATGGTACTATGACAGATGCCCCATATGCCGTATACTCTGCTACAAAGTCCCGACTGAATACTGTTTCTACGTCATTACCATCGTAATCGAGCAGTTGTTGCAGCCCTCGACCTAGAGCTGGATGTAATACTTGAAGATCGTCTAACCCAACATTTTGATTGAGAAGTTTCTTGTAACATGCGGATGGAAAATGTACGTCTAGAATTGTGCTGAAGGTAGATGCAAGGCGTCAGATCGCGGATGCGTTCCTAGTAGCGAGGGCAGAGATACTCACTTGTTGTAAATCGCCAGTCCTATTATGGTACCAACCAGCCGATATTCTTCGGAATTTTCCAGGCTCGCTTGATTAAACCAGCAGAGCTGTGAATCTTCATCGAAATCAAACATCCCATATTGTGGATCAAACAAGTCCCTCGTCAGGAGTAGAAACCATTCTTTGGTCAATCCACCTAGGTCTATACCATCTTCATTCACAAACTCTATTCGTAGCTTCTTTTTCAAGTCAGCATTTCGAGCTGATAGAGAATTCAGCGAATCGGCTATCAGATTGTTTCGTCGAACGTGTATGGAAAAGAATGGGTCCTATTGCTGTTGCAATTAACCAACTCCGTGTCAGCAAAGCTAGTGACACAGATAAATAACGTACGGTTGGCTGATTGTGCATTGCGGTTCGGTAAAAGGCCTCCTTAAATCTTTCTTGCATTTGCCTCTTTGCATCTGCCTCCACGATCGTCATCTTACCACCCAACGACACCAGAAATGGGTATTGGCAGAAGGAGAAGGCACTACGTACCACAATATAAGTTGGTGGTAAATGCAAGCGCGCTAGATATCTTGTTTACCCACCCCGATTTCTCTTCTTGCCACTTCAAGTAATCGCGTATCAGATCCACATAGTCCACGACTGTGTTATAAAAGTCTGAAATTACAAGTTTCGGGGCCGGCCTTGCCAGGTTTGCAGCAACTGGAGGTTTGGTGCAGGCGGTAAGATTTCCAAAGCAGAAAGACAACCTTTGAATGAACCCTCACATAGCAGGGCCATAACACGTGCAGCTGATTTTATACCCCAATCGTTTGAATAATTTTCTCTCATTCCGTCTTTCGTTGATAGCCTTCGAGATATGTAAAAGTTGACCATATCCACCCTTTTTTGGAAAATGTCGATTGGCAGTCTATTTGATGTATGGCATTGTTATAGACACAATAACGTGCTCAGACAAGCATGTGAAAACATACTGTGAAAACCATGATACAATCAAGTGATGCAGATCATTGGACAAGCATGACACAAGGCCGAAGAGGCGGCCTAGTATGTCGTGATAGAAAGTGACGTCGTTGTTGTTTGTTTTGGATGATAGAGTCGGGTTCTAAAACGACGAGTAAAACTAGAATGAGATAATGCGCAAACCTAGCGGAGAATAGAAGCACGTATACCTCAAGAATGATCATGAGAAACTTGATGTCATTGGCACCCACCAACCGCCTGAAACTGAGTAAAGTGAGTCTGTGGCAAAAACGGGATTTCCCACACCGATGACTTGCCTTCCTGGCCTTTTCAGCAATTTATCTATTGCTTGGTTTCTATGAATTCCGCTCCATCAGTTTCGCCCTAGAATTGTCTTTCACCCTGAAATGCTGACAATTCACATACAAAGCTGAAACGAGCCTGGAGCTTGTTATAGATAGCCTTTCCAAATTTTGTGTCAGGGCTTGAAGACTTCCATTCCTGGACACATTGCTCGACGGGGAGGTATTGCTCAAGAGTATTGCATAAGCTGTTCTAACATCATCCAAATTCACACCACAATTTGTTTCTGTCACGGGCTTGTGCTAAATTCATGACATGGGGTGAATGGTGTAGTTTCAAACGCTGAAGGGTGACTTATTCGGGTCGTACATTGGAGAAACTCTCATTGATTGCGACATGTAATGAGAATGAATCAGCTATTGTCTTTTCCAATAATTCCGCACTTTGTCGATTTTGTTGGGCAGCGTTTGTTAAAGTTCTCAGTCTCTCCAATGACAACCTATGAGGTTGAACTTGGCCTGGGTTTCGAGGTTGGAAGATGTTACTTCCTATGAATCCTATTGATGAGCAACCCATGCAATACAAGCCATTACCTCCTTCAGGCAAGGGTACTGGGTCTAGATCATTCACTAATGGTTACGGTTACAATGTGAATAAGAGGAGAATACAAAGACCAAGCCTTTGAGGTGACTTGCCAGTTTCACAGACCGTACAACGGAATGCCTTTATCGTCAGAGGGAATCGTAACAGATGTCCGCAACATTGACATGTTCCAGTGGTCTATAATATATGATATTATGGAGAGTGTCAGTGAGAGAGCAGTGCGCCGCTTGGTCAGCGGTGATCAAAGCTTTGATGCTATGTTGTAACTCAGAAGCACAGATCAGGCAGTATGATTCAGGCGTACCATATTGACATCAGGCGCTCTCGTAGTGGGGCCTCCAGCTAGCCTGCTATTTGGCAGCGGATGAGATCGAGCGAATGTAGCACCAGCACCCGCCGCTGGGCTGGGCGACCCAGGCTTATTACTGCCGAACGGCGCCGGTGGTGGATAGGAACGATGCGACCTTGGAGACGCCATGGCTCCCGCATACAGGCTCCATTGCGCATCCGTCCCTGGTCTGTACATTCCTGGGGATGTGCGTTGTACGGTGTAGTGCCGTGCCAGCGCGATCTTGCGCTTCGGGACATATCCCGAGCATTGTTTTTCAATGTACATCGGACCATTTCAGGCAACGTGTATATGCGCTGATGTGTTTCCAATATAGGGCTGCATTCTTTACAGGCGGCAATTTCGTGAGCTGCAAATTCAAAAATCCAATTTTCCAAGTTTAGATGTAACAGGCCCTATGATTATTACGTATAATATTTACACCAAACCGATATGCAAAATCTAGACCATACTAGGACTATTGCTGTTTAATCCCAACCTGATGGTCATTCCGTATCTTGGTGATCCTATCCGCAACACCATGTTCGGAAAACATTTGCCTCCACATGATTTCTTCAGCGTACCACTCATCCAAGCGACTAGAGCTCTGCCTCAAACTACAGTTTTGTGGACAGGTATATATGGCAATGGTCCCCCAATCTAAAGCATTGATATCTACATGGTCTATGGACTTGAAGTAGTTGAGGAGCTGCGGCATGACTTGAAACTCAAATGACCTTTCTGAGTAGCAGTACGGGCATGGTGGAATGTCATTGGATGGTGGGGTATGAAAATCCGAGACCCAGAGTGGTGGGGCCGGGTTTGTTGGTGAGTCTGATACACGACAATACCTATGTTATACCAGAACGAGCTGAGTTGAAACAGACCCGGCCGACGGCACGAAATATGCTTTTGCGCACAACGTACCGCAAAACTTGATCAGGCTCTACACATATTCTCTTCTGAAACTTCAAAAAAGCTTTATCAACACCAGCATCGGACTCCTCATATTGCTCTTGTGCAAAAGGTACCATAGCTAGTGCGTCTCCATTATGACCGTTCCTGTCTGCATCCATATTTTTCATATCATCCACCAGTCCGTCAATTGCGGTATCCGGTTCATCTTCAATGACCATTTCGTACTCTGAGAATAAATACCTTTTCATTATTTCAGTATCCTCCTTCTGAAGCTTCGCTATCGCATCTTTGGACAATGCTGACGACTTTTCTGATGGCAGGGAGGAATCACACAACAGTTTGTGCCTTCCCGCAGTCCAGTGGAAGACTTGATGTTCTTTGGAGCAGTATGAGATATTATGGCACTTCCCACATTGTTTTGTGCCCGCTAGGCCACATACATAACATGTCTTGGCTACTGCGAATGCGAATGGGGAAAGCCATGAGGCAGGGACAGACCATGGTTCAAACTGCGTATGGTAATACGCACCAATGTCACCACTGACTTGATTATGGACATCACAGCATTTCTGTTGCTGAGGAAGTTGACTTCGATAGACCTTGAATCTTTGACACGAATTCACATGAATGGGTCAGATACGGATGGTTTTTTTTTCCACACCGTCCAACAGGCACCTACGTCTGTCTCCAATTCGATCTATGACAGGCACCATTCCTGCAGCAAAACAGGTATATACAGCGGTGGTAGGCATGCAGTGGTGCCGTTTCAGGAGTATATATCTGTGATGGGATGAGCTTTGCTCCAATACCGAATGTTGGATAGCTGGACACATACCTGTAGCAATAACAACATTGGCTTGTTACAGATACGACAGGATGCACGCTCGGCATTCAATATATGATGGGGATGCAGCCATATCTGGCAGTAGAGGCGGTGTTGGTGAGCACGTTGACGGCAACGACGATGCGGGCGACAGCGATGGGACGTACAGGCTTTCCACCCACTTTGGACGGGAAATGGTCCAGATCGGGCTTGGGGAGTGTCCACGCGGGCATGTCCGCTATGAAGGCCAGCTGGGCCATTGCTGGGTGCATGGTATGTCCGGATATGGCCTGGAGCGTGCACTGTCCGCATGCAGCACGATGTCGATCTTCAGGCGGATGGCCGTCCCATGCGATCGCCGTGAAAAAAACATCGGGCCAGCTCCCAGCTCAGGCGCCTCGCATTGACAGTAAGCCGTTTCTTTGCTTCTCATATGTGCATGATGCTCGATTCATGTGCGCCCGAGTCATCTATCGTATCGCCATCTACCTAGATTATGGGCCAAACCCATGGCTTGAGCTGGGCCCATGAACCACCTTCGCCGGAATCACCCATGCGGCCATGAAAGTGCAAGTCAAACCCATATACGCTACCCAATCGTGCCCCGCCATGCATCCACGCCCCTTCCAGCCCGAACCAGAGCTGCCCCCTGCTGCTGTCAACGCCGCATCAGAAAACTCACAGCCTGCCCCCCCGCCAGTGGAACACAAATCTGCTTCTACACTGCCATCAAGTCCCCAGCCACTGCAAACCAAATTATCATCCACATTATCAAGACAAGTGGAAGCTGTTGTTGCTTCTTCAAACAAAAGTGATACAACCATGATACCCCTGCCAATACGAAAGCCATCACGAAGCGGATCCATCATGGAAGACAACGTGCGTTTGGCCCATGTCTAGCCTTGTGCGCTTTTGTTCATTCAACCACTCTTCACACGCTTGTGAACTAGGTTCCTATTACTTGCCCCGATGAACGGTCTCTCAAATCTCTGCCACGCCCGTCGCTTGCATCTGCCACAACTGTATCTGAAATGACTCTAGAAGGTGGAGGAGTGTCCGGTACCGCCTTCGACTCTGCCGATCCCAAGTTGATCAGGCTGATGGAATGGAAGTATTCCAGATTTACTCCTGCTCAGAAATGGAGGAGCGTGGTACTGGTATCATCTGCTGCTGTAATGTAATTAGCCGATTTCCCTACACTACGTACTTCGGCCTTCTCACAATCCTTGAGAAACAGCGTCCCTCTTTCAACAAACATTTACTACCCAGCCCTCATAACAATTCAAGACGAATTTCAAGCATCTGCCACTCTGGTTAACACAACAGTTACTTGCTATATATTGCTTATAGGTTTTGCTCCGCTTTTTTGGTATGTTCATCCACTCACTGAGCGCATTCATGGGATGACTAAACCCGATCTGCTGCTTCATACAGGTCGGCCATAGCTGACGCCAAGGGCCGGAAAATTACCTATACATTATCATTATCCATATTCTTGGTTACAAGTATAGCCACGGCATTTTCAAGCAGTATCCAGATGCTTTTGGGCCTGAGAATAGCCCAGGCCATCGGCGGCAGTTCCGTGCTTGCTGTTGGAGCGGGCACTATCTCGGATCTGTTTGCACCAGCAGAGCGGGGGACGGCAATGGCATGGTATATTCTAGGACCTCAAATTGGGGTACGTATTCCACGGGAATAGCCGACCTCCGAAAACAGTAGCTCTGTAAAGAAAAGTGTACTGAGGTAACACCTGTCAATTAGCCGCTATTCGGACCCCTTCTTGGCGGTGTATTCACTCAATACAGCGGATGGCGGTCGATTTTTTGGTTTCTAAGTGCTTATGCAGCAGTTGTCTTGCTAGGCATGACTTTTCTAATGGAGGAAACTCTAGTTCCGCTGTGGTACGACCCTGACTGTGATCCCAAAATAACTACATGTGTGCCATTCTTTCAACGTTTGCTTCCAGAACTTGCGAGCGCTGACATATACCTGCTAAAATCATAGCGTACCTAATGAAATCAACAAAAAGCAAACTAGCAAACCCATTAGCCACATTCGCCTTTCTAAAGTACCCGCCCATCATGGCTATGATCCTTAATTCTTGTATTATCTATATGTAAGTGTTTTGCAAGCGGATAAGTTGGGTGAGAATCGGGTGTGTTTTATCCACAATCATCTAAACATTACTACAAGGATTGCATACTGCCTTGCTACTTCCTTGGCACGGGACTATCAAACCATATACGGTTTCAACGCCCTAGCTGGAGGATTGGTGTATGGGGGAATGACCGTGGGAAATCTGATAGGAACAGTCCTTGCTGGCAAATTGTCAGACAGAGTCATGAATGAAGCACGGAGGAAGTTAGAGGAGACGCTGCACCAGGACAACATGGCAAGTGTTCCCGAAGAGCGGTTGAAAGGGTCCCTGTTAGTTTCTTGGGGTATGTTCCATCTTTTACCTCCCTCGGCAAAGATTCTTGTGCAAACAGATTTATGCACGAATATTAGCTGTACCAATCGGTCTTCTGATACATGGATGGTGTTTAGCTACACGGTCGTTTTGGTTTTTTCCAATCATTGGTATGTGATTGTGGCCATGCGTTTGGGTCCATGTCCTCGAATATCGCATATGCCTGGCGTACCTCTCCACTTCCTTGGTCGGAACCCCCTCCTTTCTCGCCATGTACCTCAATGAAACACCACCAAATAGGTCAATTTATCTTTGGATTAGCTCAAATGGCTCCGTTTGTCATTGGTAACACATACCTGGTGGACTGCTTTCCAGGTGCGGCTAGGCCAAGTGCGCGCTACGCGAAATCAAATCCCAGTCTCATCCCATTCAACATCCAGGCCAGTCAGCATCCGCCATGGCTCTGAACAACGCAATGCGATCTATTTTCGGCTCCCTCTCCGCACTGTTCGTCACCCCACTCGAAGAAGCACTAGGTCCATTGGGAGCTGGATACATGTTCACAATGCTCGGAGCCTGTTTCATGATTGCATACCTCATCGTATTCTTTGTATGGAGATATGGCGAAAAGTCAAGAATGAAGTTCCATCGATGGAGTGTCAGTCCTGTCGAGGATACAGAAAATGAAGATGATGTTGTGGGTGGTTTGGATGGAAAGGTACCGGTGCCTGCAGCACATGGTGTCATGTATTACGGACAAGGAATCGAGGCAGCGAGACAACGAGTTAGAAGGTATGCAACAATCAGACGGATATGATGAAGAAACGGATTCTGAATTCATACATATCGAATTAGAGGGTCCATTGCCGACATGTAAAGTTTTGTTAGAGTTCTGGAAGTTTTTTCTCGCTAAGTGATGATGCATATGATGCCTTTTTTCTTCTTTTTTTGGGCAGCCAATAGTGATCTCCTCTATACAATTTGCCATGTACATTGAGGGATCATCACACCAGACACACAAGACGAAAACAGCTACTTTTTTTCAATCGCTCGTTCAATGACCCGAGGAATGAGATCGTTATGTTACACCGTTGGCATCAACGACATCGCAGGAATCGCCCAGTCACTATCGGCAGCGGCGTACAATGAGGATTTCGATTCAAGGATTCAAGACATTGTATAACTGTTGCGGAAATGGAAGCAGGAATGGGTGGTTGCAGGAGATGAAGAATCAGTGGCAGCGTGGTAGGGAATACAGATGCAGGATACAGTGGCGGATTGTTGTTCGCATCGTGATGTTGTCCATGTGTATCACGATGACGACGGAGGAAGCGCTCATGAGACATACAGTGCAGATGGCTGATAACGCAGACTGCTCCCGTCGTTAGCGCGTATATTTTTCTGACTCTTGTCTTGTGCCTGTTGCGTGCCGTTGACGGTCCCCTGAGGGCAAAGGGCCGGCATTGCACTCGACCGTTGGTAGGCCGCACTGAAATGGACGCAGAGCGACATCGCCAGGTAAACGGCAGTCTTGCCTTGGCTGTCTTTGAGTCTGTGGAACGTGACGCCGATTGGACAGCGTCCGAACAAGCACCCACCCGCCGCACTCGCTCCTCCCCCCTGTAGATACCTCCAACCAGCGGTCCCGTAACCAGTGTGCCGCCGACCATACTGCAGCCGCCATGTCGTCTTATGTCGTTAAGCGAGGCCACACCCTTGTCAAGGAAGACGGACTGCGAAGCTTCATCTGGAGCAAGCGCTGGCTACTGTTACGAGAACAGACATTGACCTTCCATAGAAATGAGGTAAGCCACCACCCCTGATCATGACACGGATGGCCCACATCGCTTTTCTGATCCTACTGTTCCATGGTGGTTGAGTTGTATCATCAAAATCACAACACCCAGCCTGACCACTGTCTGTGTGGTGCAACGGCCAATATACATCGGCACCACCGTCTAGTAGATGATATACAAAGGAGCCTCCCAATAACTAACTTCATTGTCATGTCATGCCTAGAATGCCTATCAAGCCTCAGCCCTCGTATTTCTGAAGGAAGTCGAGTCCGTCAATAGGGTGGAGTTAAAGCCATATTGCTTCGAGATAGTCACAAAGGATAAGGTATATTTCATCGCATGCAAGAATGACGAGGATCTATATTCGTGGATGGATGAGATCTATTCAGTAAGTATAGAGTAACGTTGCTGAAACGATGAGCGGTGTGTGACAAGCGTCGTCACAGTCTGCTAAGCTCAAAGGCCTCTGATCAGACTAACTAATCGCTACATCAAATATATTAGAGATGTTCTCCATCCGGTATATCCGCGCCATCCAACTTCTCACACAATGTACATGTAGGGTTTGATGCAACAAGTGGCTTATTCACAGTGAGTCAAGCGAATGCTGACTGATGAATGATGAATCTAGCACGGACCTTGTTGACTTTGAACTCCATATAGGGACTACCAAAAGAATGGATTGCACTGTTAGAAAATAGTTCAATTACCAAAGAAGACATGAACAAAAATCCACAGGCAGTTCTAGATGTGCTGGAATTTTATACAGAAAATATGAAGAGAGATAGAGCGGCTGCATCCACCAAACTAAGATCACCGCCAAGTCAACGAAGGATAGATCCTGGCTCTATTAGTCGGTCATACAAAGACCAATATCAGGACGAAAATGGATATGATGGTGCACCTGTATCGTTCTCCCCTTACGGCGGATTTCCAATGACCTCTCCACAGCTGCAAGTACGTAACGATCCTCTACCACACCATTGAATGCTGACTGAGTGTATTATTCACGGCCAACATCCCTCGTAGCATTCAAACACACGAGTTGTGCCTCCCCCTCCACCAAATCGACCTGCCATTGTACCACGGCCACCTCATACCATTGACAGCGGATCATTACCGTCATCATCAAGGAGCCCTTATAAAAGTGATGCACGAAATAATGATTGGACTGATTCCAGAGATAGAATAGTAGATTCGTCATATGATATGAGAGACAGTGGTAGAGACCGACACGATTGGGAGGCGCGATCGCAAAAAGCCGATATGAGAGAACGTCATGAGCGAGAAAGGCAACGTCTGGAGGATAGAGGGACGATGAATGACGGACGACTCGAACCCCCTCTACGGAGGGCACCACCAGATATACAACGGCCTACCGACTATGCTAATAGAGCTCCACCCCCAGATGTGCGAAGACCAATGCCGGATACAACCAGGCGGCCCCCACCAGATCTAGGGAGATCAGACCGAGAGAGGTTGGAAAGACCAGATCGTAACACGGATAGAAATAATGACACAATGACGATGCAAAATGGTCATGATCTACAAAGTAAATCCAGAGATGACAGACATGAGGATGGTGCTATGAATGGAACCAGTGCGACCCCCGCAGTCCATGGGCCTGTCAAAAAACCGACGAAATCAGAACGTCTCTCAACCATGACAGAAGCAGAGATCATGTCCAGACTACGAGGAGTGGTATCAAAGGCGGATCCCGGACAAATATATAGCAAAATAAAGAAAATAGGGCAAGGGGCTTCAGGATCTGTATATGTAGCACGAAATATAGTGACGCAGTCCACAGTAGCGATAAAACAGATGGATTTGGCACACCAGCCACGAAAGGAACTGATTGTCAATGAGATTCTAGTCATGAAGGAGTCACAACATCCTAATATTGTTAACTATCTGGATTCCTTCCTTGTTCGTGCAGAGCTCTGGGTTGTCATGGAGTACATGGAGGGCGGACCATTAACGGATATCATCGATGCTAATCAGTTGACGGAGGCTCAAATTTCTGCTGTTACATACGAGGTATGCTTAGGCTCTTTTTGGGAAATGATATTGTCTTATCTGACTACTCAAAATCTTTAGACACTAAAGGGATTGCATCACCTTCATCTACGACAAATTATCCATCGTGACATCAAGAGTGATAATGTGCTACTAGACTCAGAGGGTCATGTTAAAATAAGTGGGTTGTCATTCCTTGGTCGAACAGTTGTTTATGGATGGTGATGGGTCATACTGACAATCACCTGAATAATCGCTACAGCGGATTTTGGCTTTTGTGCCAAGCTAAACTCTGAACGAAACAAACGAGCAACCATGGTCGGCACACCCTACTGGATGGCACCGGAAGTCGTGAAACAGAAAGACTATGGTGCTAAGGTCGATATATGGTCCTTAGGCATCATGGCCATCGAAATGGTAGAGGGCGAACCACCATACCTAGAAGAGGAACCACTCAAAGCCCTGTATCTGATTGCCACAAACGGAACACCGACACTAAAGTCGCCTGACAAGTTATCCGGTGTATTCAAGAACTTCCTCGGACGGTGTCTGGAGGTTGACGTCAATAAAAGGGGGACAAGTGACGAGTTGGTGCAGGTATGTACAGTCGTTTGATATCATCTATTCAGGTCAAATTTGTTGGCAAAGTGATGATCTGATCCTCGTGTCCTATCATAGCATCCATTCCTGAGGATGGCAGCGCCGTTGTCATCATTATCGCCGTTAGTGAAGAAAACCAAGAAAATATAACCTTGTCGGTTACACTCTTAGTAATACCAATATTATAGCAGCGTATTATTTCACAATATTTTAATTAATTTGACAAGTATGTCTGATTGGATGGTAATGACGGCAAGAGGGGTGAACTACTGGTGCATGCCGAACAAGGGTATAAACGTAGGTTCTCATAAGAAACATTGTATCGTAAATGAAGTACGTGACAGCGTACAATCCATCTTTGCATTTTCTCGCCTCTGTACAATATTTATTTGTCACTTGGTAGTGACTCGTCAAGACATAGTTCTCAATCTGAAAAACGTCCGTGCAGATGTGTTCGATCTGGTTTGGAGAGTAAGACAACTTTGCCTCCTTTTATACACACGACAAGCACGTGACAAAGAGGTGTCATATCGTGATGACACAAATGTCACATCGTGACAACTGTTGCTACGCGCACACACTGTTGTACGGTCCATTTGCCGTTGCTGACGGACCGTTCTGGAACGGTTGCCACGTTCGCCCGATGGCATCGGCTATTAATGCGGGTTGGCTGTCAAACACAAGAGGGTATAAAAGCAGCTGCGAGGCCGGACGATGGAAATGGAACAGCGCAACATGAAGAGTACGGGATGGGTCCAGAAGGTTCTTCTTATCATCATGTACTTGCTAGCAAGTGCAGCCGGCATGCCTCAAAGCCATCCGTCCACTGGCACCCGTAGCGGTAGCGACATGACGCACGCGGACGCACGCCAGCGTGAGCAGGCTCCAGACACAGCTGGAGATGACCTCGGCACTGCGGACACTGTAACTATACATGAGAACACACGCATGTCAAACTTACGTGTCCAATTCAACTCCAAGTAGCCCTCGGACGATGCCCTACGATGCGCCTTTAATGGACGAGTCATACGGCCTGGGGCACGTAGAACATCCTTGGGTAGCGGTTCTCTTTGTGCTGCGACACATGCTTGACATGTCTGTCATCAACAACTAGCCATTAGTTGACTTGATGAGTAGACGCGGAACGCAGAGAATTGTCATTGACATGGTAGCGCACAACGCTGTGTCAGGAGCGAGTGATGCTGCGTCTAGCGCTATTGTGGAGAGAGCAACCGACCGCACGAATTTTGTTCAGCTTGAAGTGTGGGTATTCCTTGGCATCTCATAACACGCACCCCGTGAAACGCTGACATTCCAAACACGCACTAGTCGTTATGCTAATGATCCAGACGAGATGGAAATTCATGTTAGCTCGCCATTTGCGACATGGCTCGAAGGTCAACTTCGAGATGAATTTTCGACAGAGCCAGAGGTCAATCTGTACGCCATCGTAAGAGGGAAAATTGCTAGGAAATACGAGGACCGTGCCATGGACAGCGCATTCCATGCGTGGGAAGAGATTGAAGCGGTGCAAGATGGGCTAGATGAACAAAGCAAACAGCTGCTTGATGAAATTATGGAACGTGCCATGGTAGATACCTGTGGATCCAATGATGTATGTCTCGAAGATCGGGGTTTCTCCCGAAGCACTGGTTTTAGAACTTTGAGCTTACAAGCCCAATGAAACTCAATCTAGCCATTCGCAGAGGTCACGAGACGTGCTTTCGACGGACGAGTCATACATCCAAGGGTAAGCATAGCATGGTTGTCATGGCGTCTGGCCTTGCACCTCTGGCAAATTTTTGACATTCTTATCAACAACGAATAGCCATTGATAGACCTGATGAAAATCCTTAGAATGAACTCGATTATCGTTGACACAGCTACGAGCCGAATAGTCGGACATGCAGAGCAGGCGATACAACCCGTTCTGATCCAACTGTGCGTATTTTTGACATATACTGAGAATTATGGGTAAAAGGGCTGACGTTGCAGCACAAATGTAGTTTTGGATATAACCACCCAGTGTATCCATGGGAGATACACATCAGGTTGCTCCGTGCAGATGTGTTCGACCATGTGCCGCAACCTATATATTCGGAATATTTAGATGCCGTACGAAGTGCTTTCGCAAGTGCCTTGAGAACTGTGCAGCATGCCAGTCTTGCTAGGTATGCAAGACGTCGTGCAATAGAAGCATTGGCAACTATTTCAGACGAGGCAACCAAGCATCGACTGCATGCCATTATCAATTCCGATGATGCAACAGAAGCTTCCAATCATGCCAGTGACCATGTCGCGGACGATTCCGATGCACGTAGTGAAGATGAGTCCATTGTGCCGGATCAGAGGTGGCTTGACGCGCGTGATGAGCCAGATGATGGAACTACTGGCGAGAATAGACTGGAGCGGGAATTCTCTGACGATATACTTGGAACTCGATCTGGCGGTACTTTACCGTTCCCTCGTCAAGATGAACGGGTTAATCTTGAAGTATTTCGTGCCACGAACCGAATTGACCCTCCACGCGTGTCACAGCTCGTAACGAACGACGGCATTTTCGATAGTGGTATCGAGAGTATGCTTGATCAGTATTTACCTAGCGGAAGCAGGGCTGGTCACTCGCCGTCATTGCAGAAAAGCTCAACTTCTCGTTTGCATAGATAACGCGGGATGTCTCAAGACGTTTGATTGATGATATTAGTAAGTATCAATACATCAGCAGGAGTTTTCAAATCTGAGGTATTAACTTCAAGCCCTAGCCTGTTTTACAGCTTTCAGCACATCATGTGAAGACGCGACGTGTCAAAATTATATTGACTAGTCTGGTCTGGTCGATCTTTCGGTGCGAGTATCCTTTGTAGACAAAATAACTCGCCTCTATACAATATTTATTTGTCACTTGGTAGTGACTTGTCCTTGCACCTAGCATTCTTGGCAACAAAACTAGATATGTGATATAAAATTGCGTTAGACAATAGATATTGTGACACTAATAGATATTATTAGTCTCAATACGCCTCACTGTTGTGACTTATATGACGATGTCGGTATATTGCAAGAGTTTCGAAGATCTAGTAAGTGAGTAGTTCTTGAGCTCTGACACTGAAGCTTTCAAAGACTCCAACCCCTTGGCGTTGATTACCCGACAAAGCTCCTTGGCAATTTCTGAATCTTTCAATTTCAGAAATATATGGGAGGAGGGACCATTGGTGTACTGGTGGCTACTGTTGGCTGACGGGGTGATTCGACCATGCAGAGTCAGAGCCAATTCTCGGACATGGGGAATAGGTCTAATAACGGTGGCCGTGTTCACAGTCTTTTGTACCTTAGAAAAAAGAGTCATAAGTAGCGAATTAATTCTAGTTTGATACAGGCTTATCTCCGGTGGCGGGGGCACTTTAGGCCTGCGACCGGGGATTAAGTGTTCCAAATGGGACGTGCGCAGGGCTTGTCAATGTCAGCATTTCTTCCTTGGATGATCATATTTACGCTACCGCCAAGTGTTGGACTACGGAACTACGATGTGGAGTAGGTATGCCCCTTACAAGAGTTGAACTTGTCGCCTCCTCATGTCGTGGATCATTTAGAGACGGTACTAGTGAGGCGCTCTAACCGATGAGCTAAAGGGGCTAGCGACAGCTGTTGGACGACACCTTTCCAATATAATCCCTCAATCCACTCACGCACAATATAATATGTATGTGTGAAAAATGCTGTGAAAGCGATCGCAAATGGATACAGGGAATAGTACTTGAAGTAACGCCATGTAAAGCCAAACAACGAAACTAAAGAACGGCATCAGTGTAAGACCTCCCTCATTTTTGCAACGACTACCTTCCCAGCCCTTAACTGTTATGAATCGTCTCATAACATAAACCCCATATAAAAGAGTAGCCTAGTTCAACATTAATCAAGAGATCTAATTCCACTCAGGTTATCTTCAGTGCAATCTAGTTCAAGTGCACTAAAGCATAACATTAACGTTTTGGCGTAAGCGTCAGCGTAGGATTCCACATCTGGTTAAGTGTGGACACCACCAGCTGCCACGTCATCTTGTGCATGTCGGGACGTCGCTGTCCTTTCTCGGCGGTGCGAGTTTCCCCAACGAGAGGCCCATCCTTCCGCACTCAACCAGGCATGGGTGCAGCAAAGGCAAACCACGCTATGTAACCAAATGACGCGGGTTGATTTTTCTTTCGCTTCTTTCCTCATAATCAAATCACGTCTCAATTCCATCATCAAACAAACAACCAATCAGATTAATTCTGTCCAAGCCACACTCCCCATCAAAACTCGAGCTTCCCCTCAACCATTCCTTCCCCCAATCCTCTCAGGCC
>QEAN01000313.1:0-12181 GCA_006535955.1 Synchytrium endobioticum | reverse complement strand
CCCCAACGAATTGTCAAACACATACACGCGCTCTGAAGACACCTGACGTTCGATTTAACCAACTTGCACAACGCGGCGCCAGCGTGGCGAATCCGCTCCCGACACTGTCGGATTCGCATAGTGGCACACAAGGGACTCTAGACAAGTGACTGCTTGCAAAAGACTTTAATGGGTCTTTATCGACAGTGACCCTAGCTCGAACATCACTTCCGCCTTCGAAGTAACATTCATACTAGCCATGTAAATGTGGATGAAGACAACTGTCGTCGTTATCAAACCTACTACGCGCACAAAAGCCTGTCCTAGTGTTATACTGGTGCTACGCACGAAAACTTGAGCGCCGCTACTGAATATGTAAAACAAAGTATACGAAAAGAACACCAGCTACATGACGCTTGAACCGTGAGATTACTGTCAGTCTAGAGATGTATCTTCCAGATAGATTCAAGGCTATGGCAGGAACATGGCACCAAACAGTATTAACATTGACGACATTCTGCACTTCCGAGTTGTGAGACTGAAGAGTGATGTCAGCCTAGTATCAAGAATTTATATGATCGATACATCTTCAATACAAACATCCATCCATCCATCATTACAAGGACCCATATGTACAATATATGTATACATCCCATGTATACATCCATATTCCCCCATCTCAACACCGCGCACATACCTGAAGAGTGATGTCAGCCTAGTATCAAGAGTTTTCAATCTTGAGGGAAGATGAAGTGACTCTTGACCCCTTTTGTGCTTGACCACCCTTCAAGTTTGACAGCCGACCCGAAGGCTGACGTCATCGAGTCCAACCTGGCGGACACCGACCGGACAGCGATCGGTGATGTTATCATGTGATAACACACCGGTCACACCTGTGACACGAGTCATGTAAGCTCGTACTTACGCAACCTCCAATAGCTGAAGATTTTGCTTCTGGATATGGCGCGATCCTTGTAAGAATAAGCTGCATTCTTCATTTGATCATGGTTCGGTATTCAGACAGTACTTGAGATATCCTTTGTTCTATAAATTAAATTGTGAGTTCGAAGGAATACAAAAGCAACAGTCGATTTGCTTTCATGAATGATGAACCCTCAGCCAAGTAATTTTAAGGTAGCTCGGTGTTTCGACATCCTCGAGCATGAAGCTCACAGACAAATGCCGGTTATCATCACTGGTTCCATGTCTCAAAGTAGCATCGGCGGTATGACACTTACTGCAAGGTTTCTTCAAAATCTACTTCGTCACAACAAACTCCAAACGGATCTATATCATTATCAGCAATCGCCAGTTCAGCAGCTGGGAGACGACGTGAGGCTTGCTCTGTTATAACCGGTTGCGATGGCACCAGACCAGATGCGCCATTTGCGGCTAGTCCATATGACGGCTGCCTGAAGCTATCGGTAGCCTGTTGGGGCACCACCTTCTTGCACAGCACTGTACACACCTTGAGCTTGGCCTTCCGAAGGGCTTTGAAGTAACAATACAATGTGGCAACATGAAGATACCTGTCCGACTGAACTCTTCCGTTACATCAACATCTCTTTAGGAATTGTACCTTTTGATGTGAGTGGGTTAGCCATAGGCCATCATCGTCGACCCATCCAGTCACTCCCATCCACGCCACTTTTAAATTAATGTCTATCATGACGTAGAGAATGAAGTGTATGACATGGATCGAATCAGATATAAATAGTAATGCTAATCTTGGGGGTAAAGTATAGGTGTCTTAAGCCTATGTAAATCATAAACACGGACTGATTACTTGTTATTCATCATTTCCCATCCATGTAGTATACCATCATTCGACGGAGATACATCATCCATCCACTGATACATTCCGGATGACTATCCAAGTTCTCGCTCCTCTCAAAGACTTTGTACTTACAGTGACATCCTACTCTGGCATCGATGCATAGCTTACTATTGACTTGACGGAGAGCCCATAACACATATGAGCTGTGCATCTGTAAAATGAGATTGACCCAACGGGGCAATGTGAGAAAGAGTCGCGTTGACGAAAAAAAATGAGAGCTTTATACCCCTAGCAGGGTCCCCACAATGCAGAGCCAAATATCGTGATAAAGACACTATATATCGCGATATGACAAAGTGTGGTCAATATATCGCGTTTATCGTTATGTAGCGACGTGATTACATAAGGGCCGACATAAGCATAGGGGCTCTCACAATTATCTCATAACTTGAGGAATAAATCAAGTACGGTTGTCCATCTGGACACTCAGTTAGTAACAAATGACGGAGAACCAAGGTCTATGCATTGCACACCCTTCGCTTGGTGATTTGATCGTGCTGCAATCTCGTCCTACTTGTCTTGCCCTCGTCGCCTGCCATTATGATCCTTTAGAAATGGCGTTGAGTATTGCCGATTTATTAGTTCAGGTTGTTGATGTATTCTCTTTAATAGCGTCTTCTTAATGTCTCTGAGAGGTTGTTGTCCGAAAGAATGTATTGAACAAAGGCCTGGGATACAATCCTTTTATATCCAACCAAACAGTGTTTCAGCCACGTCAGTTGTGCAGCATACAGATAGACCTCGATAGATCCTGGTAGGCTTTGCTGCTGAGAAGGCTTGTCTAGTTATCTAGGTCATCGCCCCTTGTATCATACCCTTTATCATAGAATCATTCTCTTCACATATATATATATTGCATTGTTTCAACAGGAATTCCCACTATCATTACAACAGGACAATCTATCTCGTTTCACTCGGATCAACAAGTTGTGCGAGGTGTGCCAGAGGTGGCTCAACAAGTATTTACATAACAAATAGACAAAGAGAATGCAGAATGTAACACACTAGTCTTAGTATGGAACCCATGGTCTGGATGAAGTTGAATTAGTCGTGTTTCTTACGGTAAGGTCGGTGATTAAAAGAGAACAAGTCAAGTACTTTAAATTATAGGATGGGCAGAGTCAGTTGATCATATCCGATATGCCCATCAGGTGCCATCTCATAGCTGCACAGAAATGAATGGGACGCAAGTGCATAGCAGACGTCATGATGAAAAGTTTCTCAGAGTCACACATCAGTCTACAGCTTATGCAAATTTCGAACCAAATGGAATATTATTTAAACTCATATGTGTTGGGATACACCCTCCGCGTCTATCCAGTGGCACTTGGCCACGTGCGGGGTTGTAGCTCTATGGGTTGACCGCACCCCCTCATTGCTTTGTAAACTTGTGATATAGAGTTGACAAGGCGAATACACTTGAAACATTCGCAACAACTACTTAACAATATGAATCTTCGAATAATGCTAATCGTTTGTATGTCTAGAAATGTCGTTCTTACCTCTGACATTGGGATCAACCATAGATGGGAAGTCCACACCACAAATGATAAGTGTCACAGTCTGCCTACGACTTCGCGACTCTCTAATCTCCGTTCAACTGCCAAACCGAACTCCCTATACAATCCGACGATAGTCCTATCAGAATTAGTGTAGGGCCAAGCAGTTAGTGTTGCAACGAGGAGTTTATAGATCCGTCCTAATTGCGCGCGTAGTTGCGGTGATCACCCACGTGACACATTATCCGCTTCAAACTGTTAGATTATTGTTGTGTTTATTCTCTATTCTGTATATATCAATCTATATAACATGTGTCTAAGCACCATTCATTCACTTCCACATCACTCATGCCACACATTACATATGTCATAATCATATGTATTGATGCTGTTTGATTGCTAAAACAGGGGTCGTACGGTGGACGGTCGCATAACCAAAATGGCAACTCAAGTCTCGCTTTCGCCAGAGATTGCTCGCAGGATTCCAGGGGAAGTAAATGCAGTTTATAATGCTATGGTTCAAGTAAGAAGACATTTACATGGTATGTCTTGGACTTGTCACTTGTTATCGAGATTGTCATCACGTAGTTTGTTCCTCAAGAGTGGTTCTCGTCGACAGTACCTCATTGAATCATAGCTCTACTCATAGCCAATCCGGAACTGGGTTACGAAGAGTATGAGACTGCAAAACTCATTGTGGAAAAGCTTCGGGGCATGACAGGACTTGAAATCTATCAAGGAGTTGGAAATGCGATTGATTTACGTCAGACTAATCTTCTCTATTATTCAGCAAACCCTCTATCATATCAACTTTCACCATCAGGCGTACAAAGTTCGTAACAGTGTTACCAGCTTGAAAAGAATACCTGTTGATGCACGTCTATGATACGATGGATGAGCTCTAATAATATCAGCAATCCCAAAGTAGATCATTAAAGCTGCAAATATCGGTAATCGATTGTTCTTAGACAACATCCCAATCCCAATTTCTGCTGACGCCCTGTACTCATCAGCCAAAGCTAAAAGACGTAATGCGAGTGACTTCAAGAAATCCAAATCCCCAAACAAATCCTTCAACAATTGGTGAACTCCTGCTCTGCCCAACCATTCTTCGGGTACGTAACATCGATGTATTTCCTCGGCATCAGCACCTATATCTCTTGCACAGTTAACCAACTGTAGAGCGATTCCCATATCACGAGCTCGTTTCATGGCTTTTCGAGATTCAGGTTTCGTTGGATCCCAGTTTGGATCCTCGTCCTTGTACATAATGTAGGCAACAGCTTCACCTACTGAGGCTGCTACCCGCGCAGCATAGGTAATTAAATCTGTTTCGGTGATTATTTTTGTTTCGTTAACATCCATCATATATCCTTCTAATAATTCTAACATGCAGTGCTTTGGTACTCGATCTATAATCTTCGAGAAGCATCTTAAGGCAGAGGCTTCGACTGGGGTGAATCGTGACCTAAACGATGCGGTGATATCGGAGCATTTACCATTGTCATCACCTCGTTCCTTGATGCTACTACTTTTGCATTTATTATCATAGAGATGATCGAGGTATTCAGAAACGATGTTCAACATCGCTTGCTTTTCCGCTGCCGATGCATCTGGGCTATCAGCTATATCATCCGTGAAACGACATACTGCGTATAGCGCAATTACATCTTCTCGGACACTTTGGGGAAAGAGAGCTGATGCGGCGGCAAAGGATTTAGACCCTGCAAGTATGGCATTGTATGATGTTTCCATATCTTCCAGATACTGTTGGTCCAATGATGACTCTGATGTCATGGTAGCTGTGAATAGTTGGGTGGCCCAGGATCCGCGGAACTCTACGTTGCATCGACGTAAAATTCTCATGATAACGAAAGTCCTCTCAATTGCCACCAACCCAAACACCACCATAGTGTTACTCAGCAAGAAGAAGAGCACCTCTTCCAATGGTACGTATTTCGTAATCATGATTCCTACTATAGCTTCAGATCGTATATGCCAAGCACCGTGTTGTAGGGCTATGTGGTCAACCCATACCAGATAAAATGTTGGTATGGCGATGGCGGGTATAATGGCTTGCAAATGGGCATATATGAATCGTCCAGATGTGTACCATTGTAGGAATAGTGGTGGAGCAGTCCACCATAGCAGGCAGCCCAAGTAGAAGGTAGGGGTTTGTGGAGTTGCGATTCTCTAACCGACTATGAACTGGGCGGCGAAAAAGATGCATGGAATTATCTGTGTGACCTATATCGTAGTGAAGAGTGCGTGTTAGGTTCCATTGGAGGGAAGGATTTATCAACGCCGACGGTAGGACTTTATCAGTCGTCAAAAGCGCCTCTACCCCCCCCCCAGCTCTCTCAAATCACGTCAAGTCCCCAACGTCCGACAAGCTTCGGCTCATACCTTTGATGTATGCCTCAATCCTGGCACCATCAGCCTCCATCTGCCGACAAGCATCCACAGAGCTCCAGTTCCCAATGTTTGGATGATGAAGAAGGCATACTCTTCTAATGGCACGTATCCAATGATTCCAAGTACACTGTCGTCCTTGTAACCCCATGCACCATTAGAAATAATGTAGTTATCCCAAGGCGTGGTGTAAATGAAGGCGATGATGCTTAATGCGAGTAGCAATGCGATGTTTGGAGGGGTAGAGAATGGCTTGATAGCCACGAGGAGGAGGACGAGGGCTGGTATGGTATAGCGAATATGCACATCAATGTACTTCATTGCTGTATCGTCTCTGCTGAAGGTGTTCTTGAGTATTGATCATTCTGAGCGAAATTTTGACACTAAATACGATAACCCTGTGCAAAGCCAGATCGCGCACATGGATCGCACGCAGTGGGGAATCCTACGCATCATACAAAATTGTGATCTCTCAGCGATCGTGTATTGGGGCTATTTACAAGGCACGACCTCACATGCACTGACTGTACTGGGATAGATCGAACGGGTCAAATCTGACATGTAATTTCTTCTTGTCCTCCTCACACCCAAATATGTGATCTATGCACAATCGGGCCAGACGATATACGCCGAGCATATCCAAGTTCAGTATTTGAGATGCAATCCAGTATTCATTCGATAAGGTAGATTTGAAGACACCGATGTCATCTGTGCATATGACACAAGAATGGCCATCCTCAAATAACTGCCTGATATGATGATCCCCATAGGATGAGACAGTTTTGCACATCACGTTCGAACTGATGCACACCTCAATTGGTATATGCTATCAAGATGTAAAAGTAATCAGGTGATGTTTGGATGGCTCAAAAGTGGGTCACCTTTTCAAAGACACATTGCTTTACCATCGGCGTCATATACGTAGCATGGCCTATTCTATCCACCCCGTCTTTAAGCATAAGTAACGATTCCTCCTCAATATTATCTATCTCACAAAAGTGCACCGTTACTGCCTATGTGCGGACATGAGTATAAGGCAAGACCCACGGTGGTTGTTGAGTTGTTAGCTCAGATTGGTGATGTAATCTCTTTATTAGTGTCTTCTTAACGTCATAGAGAAGTTGTTGTAGGAAACAATGTATTGAAGAAAGGTCTGGGATACAATCCATTTTATACCTAACCAAACAGTGTTTCAGCCACATCAGGTGTGCGAGGTGTGCCATATGTGTCTCCCATCTCAACAGCCACAAACCAAAGCGTCAGGTCGAGTCAGCTCAAGCAACAACAAGTACCTCGGCCTGATAACAGCCACAGACAGGGCTTCCGCCAGGATGATGCATGGAAACGGTTTCCCCGTCCTCTCAGCTGATCTCATCGGCATCGAGGTAAAATGCTACAGATTCTTTTGTAGTTTACGTGTGACACTGTATTTGATCGCCTATATTTTCACTAATATTCTCCCGCTCCAGCACTTTATGTTGACAACCTTCACAACCTTCGGCTGGCGACACCTTGGCGTCGATGCCGTGGCCCTCCAAACTCTCAAACTCATCCAAGACCTCCAGACCCACCCCAATCACCAACACCAGCGTCCTAGTGGTCCCCAGTGACTGCGCCTGTTCTGCCTACCCGCTGAACTGGAACTAGTAGGATCGAGGATTCCTCTTTGTGCACCCAAGACTGTAGATGCAGACACGATGTTAGTAAACATGCTTGCGACCGTAACCAATCAAACCGCTACTAGTGCTACCTGTATTTGGACCAGTGTTTCCCCTGGAAAAGGTGTGTATGTCGGGGAATACTCGAGACACTTGATTGTAAGCACTGAACAACTGCATTCGCTCTCCGATTAATGCATCCAATCTGTCGACACGGTTAGGCAGACTCGGAACACTGCGTAGTCGATGTACCACAAGAAAATGTAACTTTGTTGCCAGCTCAAGATAGTCGGGTGGTAGATTCTCGGGTACGGGGTATGCACTGATGAGAAGGTTGATTCCAGGAGGTATCCCATCGACATATTGAATGTGAGCCGACAAGTCAACGTCCGCCGGCGGCACGTAAAAATTCTAGGTTTGTGGCAGTTAGCTTCGTGTTCATCCACAATAAAAGCACCAGGAACCTCTCACGAGGAAATCAATGAAACCTCAACTGTCACCGTACCTGGATGTTTGCCAATGCACTGTCGACCGCCTCGATGTACTTATCGGCGTATTTCTCGATACTTCCCTCCCAAGTACTTGCTAAGCGGTTGCTGCCTAGTAGTCCAAGACATCGCTGTCTTTCAACGGCAGAGAGCCGAGAGGTTCGCGGTTGACCTTCTAGTTCACCAGCGGCTTTTTCATAAGCATCAAAGACTCCAAGTATATACTGTGCCATGGAGGCTATTTCGGTCACCGCTCCATTGATCTGTTCGCTAGTGAAGCCATGATTTTCTGGCACAGCGCCGCACCGATTCATGTACCACTGGAGGAGAGACAGTGGTCGCATACATCGCCATAAAAGAAGTAGGTGGTAGTCTGCAGCAAGAGCGAGATACGGGAAATTTTGCAAATACACATTTTCACGTGGGTATTGCAGAGCCATCAATGAAATAACTGCATCAGGTAAGCCAGTATCATCTTGTAAGTACTCCAGGGATTGGGGGGCCTAGATACACTATGCGTTAGCGTAATAACTTCCAACCTGGCTACCTATCGAAGCCTACCACGCCTATTGTAACACGAATTTTGTCTATGGTTTCGTCCTCCTCATAGTAAGGTGGAGCCACCTCCGCCTATGTGGGAATGGATATGACCCTACCGCCTGTGAGTTTGACGAAACGTCACAACCGTACCTTGATTTTGACAACTTCTGAATTCACATGCTGAGAATAGCCTTCAAAGTTTGTCGGCATATTCTGCAAGAGCATAGACAATATTTCCGTATAAGCATGGATGTCGGAGTCCACGACGCGTTCTGTTTCGATGATGGAAAGTTGTATTTGATCACTCAAGCCTTGCTCCACTAAGTAGCCCAAGCCTTGTTGCACTACGTCGCTGAAGCCATGCTGCACTACGTCTCTGAAGCCTTGATCCATTAAGTCGCTCAAGCCTTGCCGCACTACGTCGCTCAAGCCTTGCTCCACTTCTGCGTCGGTCAAGCGTCGCCCCGGGATGCGGTGATTCTCTTGATGCTGTTGCAAGAACCTTGAGCAAGCCGCGGCGACGAACTGGGACCTCTGGGCGCGCATTTTCAAGTAGTGTCTATCTTGAAGGACCATGAGTATGTACCATCTACTAACAGCGAATGACGGGAGCCACCCTACATGCAAAACACCAAGTGTTCCGTGGACTTCGAGTGTCTGTACATATCATACAATTCATGTGCTGATATGGACGATTCGGGTACAGACCCACGACATAGACTAGAAACACTCTGTTGAGTAAACGAATGGGTGTTGGTATGCGGGAGGATGCGGTGCAGTCAGCTAGTTACCAAAAGGACGTCGGCTTCAGTCAAAGACGAGACAGGTGATTCATTTGATGCTTCCAGAGACTCCAATAACTTTTGAGAATGAAACATGTTAGTTGGCAAGTCCTCTGGCCAGTCCAGGTCAACAATTACACACCTTGGCACCTCGCAGGAGTTCAGAAACCATTTGCATGTTGACTGAGGGCCAATTTATATTTTGGCCTTGCGAATATTCGACCGCAAGCGTTGATCCAAACGTTGCATCGCCCACTCGCTTTTCCATTGCTTTCCAATGTTCATACCGGAGATCACGAAGCTACCACCCAACAATTGCGATGCACTGGTAAGTGTCCGTGCCTTGAATTCACTCCGAGTTGTTCCAGCCAGATGACCTCTTACAAAATCCATCGCCGGTCCTCTCTCGTACCGCAAAAAAAACCAGGCAAGTTCGAGAGCTTCCCTATCGAAGGCCGAGATTGCATCTTAACTGCAGCCGTGTGAAATCCATGCTCAACGTGTGGACGTACCAGCGGAATTCTAAGTCAGTTTGTGACATTTCTGCATTTGGATTAATGACATCTTCCTTCGTAAAATGGACGTTTACCGGATACATAATATATTCAACCACCATAGGTGCAAGCACAGCAGCTTCCGCCTATAGGATTTGCATGTCGACCATAGTGCATTTCTACATACGAAATGACAACGGCATACGCGACCTACTGGCTGTGATTTCTCAAGTTCCCGAGAAATTGCTGCACGTACGGTTTGACCTACGTGGAACTATTATTGTAATGGATCGCTATCGATTCTTGATGGAGAGTGGTGCTAAGCCATAAATCGTCCCAATCGAACCTTGCTCCATGGGGCCCACATGTACGACCAGTGCTCTCGACGCATTGCTTCAGTATGCTCCTTCAGCCTCGCATCCGTATCTGCAGCAAACCCATGACGGAATTGCTGGAAAAGCAGCAATACGATGATGAAATGTTTGGACATGACTGCGGATGAGATACACTATAGAATCGTAGTGGTAAGGGTGAGATGGGACTGTAAACCATCCTTACATGCGATTGGCGACAAGCATGTAGAATGCCCAGCTTTTGCGGTGGAGTGCACTTTGTGGGACAGTGTGACAGGCGTGACTTTATGGCGGATAAGCTGTCAACATTGTCCCATGATCGATGCGCGTTGGAGAAGAACTGCCGGCGTGTTTTAGTAGTGACGAGACAGAATTTGATGGGTTTCAAAGCATGATCGCAATTTGTTTTCAAGCGTCGAACCTCCTCATGGTTTATCGCCTGATTTGTGGGATCGGCAGCTTCCTTTTGAGCTAGCTGTAGTTCGAACCAGGCACAGTCAGGAACCTTGACCTCGCTTGTTATACGCATTTGTCGCAATGACAAACGGTGTGCGAATCTTCAACCTCCAGACAGCACCCCTTGTCGCCCATTTCATCTCAGTCATCTCTGAAACGCGTAATGTATATTTTGACAGGCTCGTAAGTTTGACATGCTTCCACCCTCCTCCACCTCCAAGCCACACTTCTTTATATCGTCTCTGATATCCCATCGAACTCTTTAACCTTCAATACTGCTCCTAGAGTTGTATGTACCGCCACTACCACCAGAATTTCCAAGTCCTGAAGATCCAGATGAATCAAAACGATTAGAGGAGGACACCCTAATCATAGACTCACCACTGCTGCTAGGTTGATTCATACTACGACTATGTGACAGAAGAGGATGCTTTGCAGCTGGTGGATTATACATGGGGGCATCCATCAAGCTCGGATACAGTTCTACGGAGGTCTCCACGGAAATGTATGGATCCAACTCAGGGATAGGCCTCAATTCGTGATTGTTCACTTCATGATCAGAGACTACAACATATGGAAGGGCACCTTTTTCCCTGGAGTTTGCATGCTTCGTTTTGCCAATGGCTTCAGCCCTCTGTAGATACGATTCTTTATCGTGTCGACGTTTGCACGAGCCGGTGTTAACCTGATATCCCATGCCATCATCAGAAATCAACACTTGATCGAGGGACAATGGCACTCCACCAATGCTGCAGCCTCTTAGATGCTTTGTTACAGTACCTTTGAGCTTCTGCACTCGCTGAAGCAGCTGGTTACGAGCGAAAGGAGACAGTGCATGGTCAAAATGGATGTCATAAAACTTGAGGAGGTTGATGAGGATGCGGATGATGACATTAAGTCGATGTATGCGAGTAAGGTGGTATTGACTAACGTCGACAGTTATACAAGTCAGGTATGATGGCATATGTCAGATGATGCCAAACACTGACCTGACGTGCTCAGGATTTAATTTCGAAAGTTCAGACGTGGCGATCGCTGGTACATACTCGTTCATATACGTCACCAATCCTTGGGGACTCTGTCGTTCATTGTTAATGATAAGCGGGAGTAAGACACATTTTAATAAGTACTTTCGGTGGTGAGACCACTTACCGAGATGAAGTATACATATTCGATATCATAGAGTCGTCTCTCCTGCCTGATACTAGCTTCTTCCTAAGTTTCGAAATGATGCCTGTCCAAAACCTCATCCGCCTTGACAATGTTAGACAGGCACACCTCTTTGGATGCATATTCCATCCTTTGCAGTCCTAGAGTCGATGGCGTGCATGCAGTCTGGAAACCTCCAGCAGAGATAACCTGATGGCATGATGCAATGATGAGCAGCAAGATGATGAGCTTCGGAATCATAATGATACAATGCTCGCTATTTGAGGGATGTGCGAAGGTTGAAGTAATCGATTTTAGAGTGTCTGGATCGGACTACTGATAGCGGGTTGTGTTTGACGTGGAAGTTTTTGACAGGGTTTGGCTCCGATCGGACCGGGCAGCGGTCGGAATGACAACAGTCTCCGCCAAATGTGTATTGCCAGAAACTGACATTGGTCGCGTTTGCAGCTTACCAAAACGCTTCCCTCTGAATGGATGTTCCATTTAATACCAATATTTTATATTACCTGCATG
>QEAN01000312.1:0-20796 GCA_006535955.1 Synchytrium endobioticum | reverse complement strand
AAATAAAAGTGCTGACAAAGTGGAGCAGGTCGTATGGCTTTATGCCGAGGCTGTTGCACACTTGCTTGCGCATATACAATGGCTGGGAAATGGCAATAAACATGGCGCGAAGCCAGACGGTATCAAAAAGAGAGTCGTGGAATACATTGAGAGAGCTGAGATGTTAAAGGGGGAGGCTGGGAGGCTGAGGGGCAGTAGTTATGATGCTACAAGTACTAGTTCTGGCCGGCCTTGGTGGCAATCAGTTGAAACGACCACCACCGCAACTGGTAATAATAGTGATAGCAAATCACCAATCGCAAAAGCTCGACAAATCTTAAGCCAGGCTCAAACCGTCTCACATACGCTTCCAGCCGCAGCACTGTTCCTCTATGAGAAAGGATTGGGTATCATGATCAAATCAATCCAGAATGATCCGCTTTTACAAAACCAGCGTGACCAACTCTGTAGTGAGATCAGCCAATGGTTTGATCTGGCCGAATCTGCTAAAGGGCGCGTGCATCGGATAGCCAGCCGTGAGATGGAATCAGGTATCGCGAGAGCAGGGAGCGGCAGCAGTCGTGGAAGGCACGAATCAGTTGGATCGACTGCGACACCTTTGACTGGCAATGGTGGTGCTTTGTCGCCGGGGGATGAGGGCGAGGGCGAGGGCGAGGGCGAGGGCGAGGGGAAGGGGAAGGACACGAGTGGTTGTGCAGTTGTGTAACTGAATTATCTTGGCCTAGCTTTTGATTGTGGATAGAGAAATGCGTGTTGGTGGTTGTGAACAGAATTGGAACCGTCCCACAGTAACAAAAGGGCAACGATGTGGCACGTAGTGTTCGATTGTACGACTTTTATACAACAAGAATATACATCGCGTCAGTACCTGCATACAACATGCGCCAACATGTACAAATAATAGTCGAAAGACTATTTAGGCGGCGTGAAAAACCGCGAAAAATTGACCTACATGAGTGGACTCAATCCATGATGCCGTTTGGTTTCTAACAGCACGATGGGGTCCAAACCAATGTTGGCACAATCGCGTTCGAGCTGAGAGAATGAATACAAGTTAGAAAGGGCTGCATGATTATATGCACAAGCATAGGCATGCGAATGGGATTTGTGATAGCAGGCCCATGCATCTACTGGTTATGGCTTCTATCATCCTTATTCCCAATAGCCTCGATGACCACAACAGGCACCACGGCCATTCATCCACCGTATCCCTCTCGTGTGGTGACTGGCTCAAGTACATCAGTCATCAACTCGGTTTCAACTGTGTGGCCGAGCAGCACGTATCGCCGTGCTGACATCTCCCTGACATCAAAGTCTGTGGCGCCATCACCAAGCTCCATTCTTCCGCCGCAATGCATCAATACGACAGGCCGCTTGATGCAGTCCTATGCTGTCTTGCAGAAGAGAAAGTCTAAATTCGGTGGCGACTACTCTTTTCAGCTGTTGAGGGCAAGTATCGCTTGCTCCGAGGATATCGGAGCACATCGTGAATTTGACATCAAGTCATACATGCAGATCATTAGAGGCAGACCTAGAATTGCTGTGTCCACAAGAGCCGACAACGCGACACGAATCATATCGAGAAATGGAACGTCCAAGGAAACGTCACTATGGCAGGAGTCGAGGAAGGATCGCAATATAATGACACACAATCGAAGCATTATCTTCACCCTAGACACGCAAGTGCCTGGTTTCAATGCCGTGAACTGAGAGCTATCAATTCACCGTGCGATATCTAGTTTTTACAGACAGTGTAAATCATTATTACAACCCTCAAAGACTCGCACCCCCTATTTATCCACACATGCAACTGGATCGTCCATCGGCCTAATATCCTGTTGCGGTACAGTTTCTCTCGACTCGCCATTCCTGCCCAACCTGGATGGGCTCTGTGCAGTCGACATTGTGTTTCATGGGAATAATACCAGAATCAATCCAGTGCAGAGTGGAGCATCACTACATGCAACTTGGCGTGGTAGTACCAGCACCGAAAGTAGCACAAGATCCACAATGACACGTGCGCCTGTTGTTATTCACACCAGGGCACCTTTTCCGCCTGCGAGTCCACAACTGCCCAATCAAATGCTTGGGGGATCCAGTGGGCAAGCGTCTGATGCTCAGTTAGCAGTTGACAAGGGGTCGCCGTTATCTGCATTTGCGAGCAAGAGTGGTGGTAGCCATGCGGGGACACCCTTGTTTCTATTAGTGATGTCAGTCACCGTAAGTCACGCCATGTTTGGATAGCTTGGATAGCCGTAGTGTATGGTAGTGTAGATGTAGAATAGACGGTTATGTTGCACGCCGTGGCTCATTGTACGCCGGTGGTGTTGGAAGTTTGCGTACTCATGGCGAGTGCCTAATGTCCGGTGGGCCGGGCGCAAACAAAGGAGCAGCACCGACCAGTGCCCACAGTGTAAATGTTCTGGTGTCGCTCCAGCATCCGCGTCGTGATGGTTGCAAGCTAGCCCATGTACAAACACCAGTCGGGACAGTCCCGCACAGTATCGCTTAGCACTGTACAGCACAGCACACTGCCGTATCGGCAGGACGGCCATGTCCTTTCGTCCCATGCCCGTAAGTGCCAGTCCGCCCAATGGTCGGTGTCAGGCAGGATCCGAAAACACAGACACAACACCATTATGGAAGTGGGAATGGCAATGGCCATGGAAGATGCCTTGTGCATGATGCCGCAAATCAACAATGCTTGCCTGCATCCCAATCCGCCGCTTTCCCGTGCAACATCAAGGAACTGACCGTGGTCGATGTCGGGACATTGCCGTGATGTGCAATCGCTAACAGACACGCTTGAACTTTACAGCATCGTGCTCTCTCCACAGTCAAAGCTTTTATAACTGTGTGTGTCTCATCTCTTTCTCATTCTAATAGGGGTCGGCACCCCCAGCTGCACCGCTCCTTCGCATACCAGAGCTACTAGATGCTCTGAAAGTGGAATTCGATGCTCTGGCACAAGATCACTCTGTCTACAAAATGCAGAGGGATGACCACGACCACAAAAGTATGATATCTTTTTGATTCGCCTATTCACCTTCACCGATCTATTCCCGATTCATTGCTGCCACCATTCACCACTCCCCCGATCTAGTCACCGCACAAATGAACGAATTAGCTGCCTTTCAACAATCATTGTATGAGTTAGAACGAGCACATCAGAAAATGAAGCAACTCTATGAAGAAGAAATCATTCGCCTTCGACGAGAACTGGAAGCCAGAGGCATTCCTCCACCTCCGTCCATTCTGATTCAGGATAATAGAGCAAGGTCAAATCCTGCTCTCCCAGAGAATGTACCTCCACCTGTGCTAGCCTCAACGGGCAGTGGGGCTGTGGGAAGCGTCTTTGGTGCCTTAATGGCTGGAGCAGGTTGGTGACACATCATTTATATCTAGTTCCTTTGTCTCCTGTCGCTAAACGTCTTCCGAAACACTATACACACAAAAGCTCCAATGGATCAACGGCCACCATATGTGAATGGCGGAGCCGATACCAATCACAATGTAAAGAGAATTAGGGGTGAAGATGGCGTTCCAGTAATCCGAGACATAGCTGCTACCCAAGGTCCAATGAATCCATATACTCCACCATTATCTGCATCCTATCCAATGACCCACTCTCAGTTACCACATCAACAATTACCGTCATATTTAACGAAACCAGGTGCCATCGGGCCACCTCAACAGCAACCACCACTACAGTCAGGCCCTTTAAGCAGTCAAATCAACCCAAACAAAGATCATAATAATGCTATGCAATCTTCTCACGCAACGGCTGCAGCAATGGGAGGTCCGATGGCCAATTTAAATAATAACCTCCTCAATGCTGCTCCTCCATATGCTACACCCCCAGCAACGAATAATGAGTTGAAGAGAAAGCAGCCTTCAAATAATGGTGGAAATGGAGGTACGCCACAGCCTAGGGGTTCCACCCCAACGCCATCTATTTACCAATCACCTGCCCCTGCCATCACCACAGCAGGAAAACCACTGCCACAAGTCGCTTCATCACCAGCATCTCAATCTAGTGTAGCTACTCCAGTCTATAATCAGCCGTTGACTGGACTGTGTGATTTATCTCTAGAAACTGCACAACCTGGTTGGAAGAAAGAGGGCCCCGACTGGCTGGTTTTGTATAATCATTCGTCGCCCGCTTTGCAAAGGTCGAGGGTGTCTGTGGATATGCTACATAGTCTAGATCATGGGAGGTATAAGTCTATCGCAGTATGGCATCACCTTGTCCCTCTATCGCACTCAACTCCCCATCCAACGACAATAGCGTGGTATGCTGTGTACGATTCTCGACAAATGGAAAATACGTAGCGACTGGATGTAATCGTATGGCCCAGATATTTGATGCTGTCAGCGGTGAAAGGATCAGGTTTGTACCCTTTAAGACATTCCTGCCCTGTGACGAACCGCTTACTCGTGGCGCGAGCATCAAATAGCACTCTGATTGATGCAAATATACCCAAAGAGGGAGACCTCTATATAAGGTCCGTTTGCTTCTCGCCAGATGGGACGTATTTAGCTACAGGTGCTGAAGATCGAATCATTCGCATCTGGGATATTGCTCAAAAGAAAATTCGATGGACTTTAACTGGACACGACCAAGATATATATTCATTAGATTGGTCGAGTGACGGCAAAGTTGTTGTGTCTGGCTCTGGAGACCGGTCTGTGAAGGTAATGTTCGACTGCCGATTCCATATCTGCACTATTCCTTTCTCACCTCGTTCAATCAACAGATTTGGGATATGGAGACTGGGAAGTGTTTACTCACAATGCAGAATGAAGAAGACCGATTCAATCGACCTGCACCATCAGTCGCCGCGTCGGGCTTGAAAGACTCCGGAGTCACGTCCGTAGCAGTATCGCCTTTAGGAGGGCAATGTGTGGCGGCCGGATCACTAGACCGGATTGTACGAGTGTGGTGCTTGAGAACTGGTGCTTTACTAGAGCGATTTGAGGGACATCGAGATTCAGTGTATTCCGTATCCTTTTCCCCAGATGGACGCTCTTTAGTATCGGGCAGTTTGGATAAAACGATAAAAGTATGGAATTTGGATGCACGAACACTAGCATACCTGACACGATCAAGCACAACACCGGCCGACGATCGATTCGAAAGCATAACAACGACAACGTGTCGGCATACATACGCGGGACATCGAGACTTCGTGTTATCCGTAGCATTTGCCGGTGCAGGTGGACCTATCGGTCGGGTCGATGAACGGGGTGAAGTGATTACCGGACCGGTGGATGGTGTCTCCGAGGTTGAATGGGTGGTCTCGGGAAGTAAAGACAGAACAGTGTCTTTTTGGGACGCCAGACCTATAGGGCCTGGAGGTCGCAATCCGGATTTGGCTGCCGCTGCTCAATTTGTGCTCCAAGGGCATAAGAATTCTGGTAGGCTGGCAGTTTCTCCGTTTTTGTAACTACTCATAGCATCAGCTCATTGGCAAATTGAGATTGATGCTGTTGCGTGTATTGACTCCTGCCACCTGAAAATAGTCATATCAATTGCCTTGGCCCCGTCAGGAGGTCTATTTGCGACTGGATCCGGTGACTGGAAGACCAGAATTTGGAGGTTGAGTGTAGCAAGCAATAGCAGCCATCACCACTACCACTACCACCACCATCCTCATCATCAGCAGCAGCATTCACTTTCTCATCCTACACTGGAGGACCATAGTTGGGGTAATAATAGTAATACTGATGGAGGCGGCAGTAGCAACAGCAACGCTAGCCACAACAGTACTACTCATAATGTACCACTGCACCATCAACATCCACCACCGCCACCTTCGACGCAACATCCACCAACTGCCGAGCAGATGGAGACCGGAACATGATAAATATTTGTTCACACCTTCATCAGAGGAAGGCTTTGGAATACGTGGCTAGATGGGTTGTGTAACTCGTGTGTTTATAGATTGTCCTGTTAGTTGTTGGCCCTTCTCAATATTAGCCGCAGTCGCCTCCCTGCCCATCTAATGCAGTGTCGATGCATATAAGCTAGATGATAATAAAGATTATTCGCACCGCAACTCTGCTAATATCTCATTATGTTCTCGTATTCGACTACGTGCTACGTTGTGGTTCACTTTTATTAAAAACAAAAAAAAAGAAAATGACGAGTATGAATACATAGCAATGCGATGATGCAATTATGGTCGGGTCCTAGCGATCAGCAGGCCCAGGTCTTTGATGACCAGTGATGATGAAAGATGCTGGTCTTGGAGTGCTGGAAATTGGCTCACGAAGGTTTTCAGGCCAAGATTGGATCGTCATCCATATTCATATAGCTATCCAAATCTTGATCCAGTTTGTGGGCGGCATAATCAGCATCCTGTATACAGGGCTTGCGGTCAAAAGCACTGGTACGTGCAGGTCAAAACGGTAATCGCATCTGATACTAACTTTCAGCATGTAGGCTTCCAACTCGGCATCCAATGCAGCCTGATCAGTAGCCTCACGCCCTTTAGCGACGGCACCATTCTTGCCAGCACCTCCACGACCACGGGCATGAGCGGTACCAGCACCGCCGCGTCGTCCCTTGCCTCTGTAACTACTACTTCCGCCACCACGTTGACTTATATTACTAATACTATTTCCTTCATTACTGTTTCGTTGCTTCTGCTGAAAATTTCGTCGTTGTTGTCCTCCTTGTTGAGCTAACTCGTTCTTTCCACCTAACCTTCCTTCCAAAGCTACCCTGACTCGACGGCCACCAGCTCCTCTGCCGCGCGCACCACCCCGTCCACGACCTGTAGCGGTGCCACGTTGATTGGGCGGCTGACCTGAATGTCGCGTGTTCAGATCAACGGATGGCTTGACACCGGTCCGGGCAACCATTTGAGCGACGAATCGAGAATTTTTGTTCTGTTTCTGATAGCTCTGTTTACGAGCTTGCTCGACTTGTTTGAATCTATGTGATTGGTGGTTGATTGGATGTGCGTTGGCGGACGATCGGTGATAATGACTGCTACCATGCTCGTCCTTTCCAACCTAGCTATTCGCGGTCTACGAGGTATACTACAGCTTACTTACTTGGCTTCGAGGCTTGAATGTATTGGGTTTACCGAAGTTTGCACTTGCATCGTGATACGTGGCTGGACTAGCGGTTGGAATTTGACGTTCTGGCGCCTCCCTCTGACTGGCATGATTGAAATATGTTCTATATATAAGCTATAGGGAGTTATGGTGATGTGGGTTGGTTATTCTAAGTGCTGTTGTATGGTGAATGGCAGCGGCGCAGTGCGTGTGAATCCGCTTTACAATACCAATCTCAAGGGAGAAAGGGCACGGATACAGGTCAACTGCTTGCTCTGCTATTATGTATTGATGGTGTACAACGACCTGCCCGCCACCAAATTCGATGCTGATCTGATGATGTTATCAATCACCAACTCCCATATAGATAACATTTGGTAAAAACCAGGATGACCGACTTGTACGTTCAAGATATGCTAATATCTGGCTGTCGTAGTCTTTCATTCCTTGCGTCATTGTATGATCGACCAACTTTCTCGACCGCAAAACAGACCTAGGAAGGGCAAAGAACAAGAGTGCGCAGGAGAAAGATGCTCACTTTGTGGGATTCCCTTGAAATTGATGGTTTTCAGACACTTTGTGGGTTCTTCTTGTAGTAGATGGTCGCCAGAGTTCCCGCTTTTAATTTCCAGGAATGATGGTGCGCAATCGCGGTGACCCAGACACGACATCACAATTTTCTGGCAACTGAGCTTCAGCTACTTGGCCTTTGCCTAACGCCTTTTACTCTCGGCATCCTTGGTTCGAACCTCACATCGTGGCTTCCCACATACTTTGCAGCCTCAGGCTTGGAGAGTCGCCTTTTCCATAACATTTCTGGAATCCTTACCTCTTATATCGCTCCCGGATCTTGCATGTTTAAATCCATGGCGACGGCGACCCGAATTATCCGCTTCTATGACAAACCTGCTCCCCCACCCCCACCCCCCCCCCAAACCAGGGGCATGAGTAACATCTATTATTCAGCTGTATTGGCGTCAAGTCAACCCTACTACAATCATGCAGAGAGTCACCCTTTACAGAACACTGACTCCACCAAAGCACTATCATTTTCGTACGATATATCTATCAAATATATGCTATACCAGTAAGCGTAGCAGCAAGCAAGTGGCTCTATTAGTCCTCAAGAAAAAAGTATTGGCCCTGTGGTACGAGATTGTTAGAGCAGACGTCTTTCACATATCGAAGTCCAAGCACCAATCCATCCAATCACATTGGCTACGATTACTTACAACCGACTTTTGTTCCTTGTCCTTCACAGAATCCATCTTGTTTATTCTGGGGCGGAAATTTGATGGATCTCTCCGGAATGTAATTTCAAGGGCCTCCAAAAATCGATTCATGCCTGTTAGCAAAGATTCCGGCCTAACGAGTGCAGGTTCGCAATTAACGCATATAACAACCCGGCAGTGAGAGCAATAACATGGGCTCAACCAAAAGCAACGTTATGCGCACCGACATGCTTTAGCCTTGACACCGGGAATACCCTCATAAACAATAACACGATCGGCAAGATACGTGGCCATGATGAAGTCGTGTTCTACTATGAATGCTGTTTTTTTGGAATGGAAGATGAATTTCTTGATGACCTTGGCAGCAATGATACGTTGTTCAGAGTCCAGATAGGCCGACGGTTCATCAATTAAGTAGATATCTGCTGGCTGTCCTAATGCTAATACAATAGCTACACGTTGTAGTTCACCACCTGATAAATTGGTGACTTCTTGGTCAATGATGTTTTCAATGTGTAGTGGTTTCACGACATCGCTCTGGAACTGTGGATGCATGAACATCGATTTGATCTTCTTCAGTAATAGCATGCGTACAGTTCCCTATGTTAGAGTCGTACAATGAGCACTACAAATGCATTATATAGTACTTGGCGACCGCTTTTGGGACAGTCACCGAACAAAACGGAGCTTTTGCCAGTGCTCACTTGAAAGGTGGGACTAATTTTCTGTGGTTTATAACTGACATTCAACTCCGGCACCTGTTCATTCCCGTCGGCTTTCAGCAAACCTGCCAACATCCTAATGAAGGTCGTCTTTCCTGTACCATTCTCTCCCAACATGACAATGATCTCCGAATCTGTGAATTGCCCTCCGTCAACTTCTAGAGAAAAGTCGCCTAAATTGTCAGTCATATCGAGTTAGAACCCAGACCCGCAAACCTATATCAATCTCTGACAGCACATGCCTAGTGTTTTATTCATCGCTGGATAATTGTATCTTCGGTTTTTTTCCACTGTTTGCTCGTCGGCTGTCTCAGCCAATCTGAATTGCAACGATTCGTCACGGAACCGCAAGTTCTCCGTTGGCACCTTTCCATCTAGGAAGATGTTGATGCCTATTACGGAGAGACGTTACTTCATTCATGTCGAAAGAAGGACCAGCTTGGTTCTGTGTGAATGCAGCAGAAGACTGCTCGTGAACTGACCTTCTCGAACACCGAAAGGCAGTGTAACCACACCATAAGCACTCGGCATACCATACAGTACACAAATGAAATCAGAGAGGTAATCGAGCACGGATAAATCATGTTCTACGACAATCACATAACATTTTGGCTGTAGCAACGACCTAATGACTCGAGCAGCATTTAACCGTTGTTTGACATCCAAATAACTTGATGGTTCGTCAAACATGTATCTATTGATGCAACGAGGAAGGAGGAGTCAGGTAAAGTCCATTGGTTTCGGTTCCTAACATGCTGTGCGTATCACATACATATCTGCCGCCTGGACACAGGACATGGCAATAGCGAATCGCTGTAGCTCTCCTCCTGATAAATTTTGTACTTCACGCTCCAACACCTCTTTCAAATCCAGCTGTTCTATCAGTATTTCGTGATTGTCCATTTCCTGTTTGTTTTTCAGCAGATCATTCACTCTTCCTTTAACTGCTCTTGGTATGTTATCGACATATTGTGGTTTGATAATGGCCTATCGTGAAACATTGAGCTCGACTGATTAGTCTTCAACACCCCACACTCACTTTTAGATTGTCTTCTAGAATCTTTGTGAAGTAATTTTGCAGTTCAGATCCACGGAAATGCTTCAATATATCTTCCCAATCTGGTGGTTCCTGGATGAATAGTCGACTGTCAGTTCGAAATATACAGAGGCTTACTGTCGCCTCCCCCCGAGACCGACAGATGCTGTTCGTAAACCTTCTAATACAACACCCACATCGAATCTACCCAAATTTGGTTTCAACTTGCCAGCCAATATCTTGAGCGCTGTACTCTTCCCAATACCGTTTGTCCCGACCAACCCCAACACCTGACCGGGTCTCGGTACGGGCAATCGATGCAGCTTGAAACTGTTTGCAGAATATCGATGTGTGGTATCCTTTTCCAAGTTTGTTGGCAAGTTGATGATGTTGATTGCTGAAAACGGACATTTCTTGGTGCATATACCACATCCAATGCACAATTCCTCGGATATCAACGCAATTTTGGCATCTGAAGATACTTCGATACACAATTTACCTGTTTTGATGGTGTGGGTAGTATGATGAGAAAGGTTGATGTCGATATTTGACCACCAGTCTACGTGATCAGTAGACGGAATGACGTACCCATTCGCACTACAGGACATGATTTTTTACATTCCTGCCTGCATTTCTTTGGCTTACACTTGTCATCATTGACAATAGCTACCGGTGCGATTCGATGTCAGCGGAATCTCGACTGCAACATCAACTGAGATAAACGCAAGAGAGAGTGTGATCATCAAGAGCACAGGTAGCGTACCGATACGAGTAAGCTTGTCAGACATCTTCCCTTTATCGCTCAATATGAGTTAGTGTGGTGTTCCACTAGCAAAAAAAGCCTGCGCCTGGAAATCAACAGAGCTCAGTACAACCAGCTTTAAACACGCCATATTGGCTACAAAATCTTATTTTCCACCACGATATCTTTAATTGTCTGAAGTATGGATCTTACTAAATGTCCCTGCATGTTTCTCACATTTATCGTCCAGTGACTTGTGTCGTTCCTCATCCTTATCAATCGCACCTCGTATGAAATCCAACAAGATCTCATTGTGCCTCTCTGGTACTTGCATCCGTAATGCATGACCACCACCCTTTATGATTTCCAGCCGCGCATCCAACGCTGTGGCTAGATACGTGCTATTGGATGGTTGTGCAATCACTTTGTCGTAATCTCCAGTCATGACTAAGACCGGAATCTGCGTATCCTTCACAATCTTCAGTCGGGCTGCACTCATGAAGTGCGTTATAGCAGCAAATTGTTGCCCGCTACGACCAGTTTTCGTCTGTAGACCCGTCTTTTCGAATCGCTCTATGAGCCACGCATACATGTAATCTCGATTAGTTTTGTATTCCGTGGCGTGGGTTGGTCCTGCAATAAGCCATTCCTACCGATAGCTATTAGCCTGTCCGTTGAGAACGAAAATAACCAAATCGCACCTGAGGGAAAAGTATCTCTGTTACGCCATGGGCGAATCTGGCTACATCCACATACGAAGTCGGAGATGCCACGTTCACATACCCAGCCCACTACGTCCGCAACTTGCAGTGGGTAGGCCGCAAAGCAGTTAACTTGCATGGATAACGTACCGGTAAGCCACTGAAGTATGCATACGTGCTCACCAGCGTCAGGCTTGCCATACGATGTCTAGCATGGTATGCCAGCTCCTGAGCAATCATTCCACCCAAACTCAGCCCTACCACATGCGATTTTCTCCATCCCAGATGATCTAACAGCTCCAAAGCATCCAAAGCCATGTCCGTTGTTTTGTATCTTCCCTCAGGACTTGAACTGAATCCCGCTATGATGTTGTAGAAATGAACATCATTTCCAACGATGAATTCTGCCGAGAGATTCGGACCTCCTCTATTGTCAAACACACATTGCTCAAACTCCTTGAATGGTGCAAAAAATTCCACCTAAAATGTCGCAGGTTTGAGACACAATTTGTGACGCAAGATGGTTGAAATTGTGACAGATCGTACTTGAAAGTCCCACTGAAACGATATTGAACCCAGTCCTGGTCCAAGATTGTATGTTAGCATGTCTAACCGCCTGTACCTGAATGACAAAGGCGAGCTCACCATTTATATATAGGATTTTATGAAGGGCGGCTGAATCTCCAACCGTATTATAGTATAGATGCACAGGACAGCCCCTGGCTGCCCCAACAGTTACAAACGTCATGATCATCGACTACCTCAGTCACTATATGGTCAAAAACGCCATGCGTGGTACTCGCTACCTTGGGGGTCTGAAATGAAGATTTTTAAAAACCTGGCTTTACTGCTATAGCAAAACGAAATGTCAAGAAATAAGAAACAGCATGATTTTGAGTTGCTGGCTGATGTGGTCTTTCACCACTCATTTTTGAGTTGACGGAGATGTGGTTCCGAAAGCGGACTTTCAGACTCATAAAATCCTCTAATGAAGAAAAGACAATCTTACTACAAAAACTTACAGATTTGTGGGTCTTCAGGCATTGCCATAATATCAGCATTTTAATCCTTCAGCATTTGGGTGGCCAGCATTTGGGTGGCCAGCATTCAACACTTGCCTGCCTTGGGACATTCCGCAGTTCGGAACGTGCTTACACGCATTGGTACCGTTCCATCAGTCATCAGAAGGAAATGCGAATCTGAAGCTTCTACAATTACTAATTTAGAAATGTATAAGACTAAAGGGACGCGCCTCAGCATGTCACATTACTACATCATATATATACTAAAAGTATGCATCCTCTATAGAGGAAGGTTCCCTGCCTTGAGGCATTTCTCTGCCTGCTTTCCTGCTTCACAATCAAGTTCGAGCAAGGTGCTATAAAATGAATTGTTCGTGATATCTCATCACCTGCAGTCTTCCCGACATTTTGAGCAGAACGCAAACATATATGGTGGCATGATCAAAAAAGAAACACAACAAAAAAGAACTAGTCCAACTGCATCAGCTCATACTCTGCCTCATCATCATATTATCTGATTCAAAAAATGGTAATGACCGGTCGATTCATCATCACATTTATTATACTTGGGTTAAGGTCAGCTAGAACACTTGCTCAAAACTGTATCTTGACGGTGCCGGCCAACCCTTTGACTGCTGCTGGCCTAGCTACTCCTTATCAAGTATCTGGCGCTGCCACTTGTCAGCAACAGACCACACCAAGCTTCGTTGAGGTATGGCGACTTTGTGATCATTTTCGTGGAAGCAAAGTTGCAATCATTGGAACATTAGACACACTCGTCCATCAATCCTCTTAAAATTAGGCCACCATCCTTGATCCTCTAACTGGGTAGGACACAATGTGATCTACAAAATGATGATGACCTGGCGTTCTCAGTCATCAAGAATACTGTCTCATCTTCAATGCACCTACTTCATCAGAGCACTTTCAATCTATAATCCGCTAGTCATTAATAAGGGAGATACACCTGGTATTCCACCCGTCGTACCAAACTTGCCTGCCAATGCAGTTGTTGGCATTTGGTTTGGAACAGTGTGTCTTTGTTACTAACAGAGTTATGCTTCGACTTTGCTCATGGTTTGCATATTAGAATGCTGCTACTATCACTCTTGCCAAATCCGGTGGTGCCAATTCTCTTACTCAAGGAAACTGTGTCAATGGTTTGGGAGCCAGCATATTTGGTCAATTTGCCAGCTGCAATGGAGCTCAATTCTTTGCTGGTATGATGTCCGCGTGATTTATGTCCTGTTAGTGATCATGATGATGAACTAACAAGGTTGTATCTGCCATTAAAAGCTATAACGAAAGCTGGTGCCAAAATTGCGGTCCCGCCGCTGGGAACTGGGTTGAACGGGAAAACGTGCTACACGACTCGATCGTTTGAAGTGGTCGATATGGGTAAGGCGATAAATGATGACGTCCGTAAATACTTGAAGTGCTGCATCAGATACTAAAGCATTGATTTCACTGCAGATCCTAGTGATAACGTTGTGGCCAGCTATCTTGTTTTACCAAATGGAAAAATTGCTCAAGCCACAGCAGCAAACAAGGCAAAGTTTCCAAATGCTACTGAAATCAATAATGGGTCAGGTAGGTGGTCCTTCATGTTGCATCTGTCATTCATCATAATATTTACCAAAAATACAGACAACCTCTTATTGGATCTAGCCATGAGGTAGCTCATTTATATTCTAGCAGGCGCTGCATATTTGAATTGGTTCACGCGTTGCCAACCTTAGACCTGCTTTGGGATGTACCGCATTCACGGCTCCAGACCTTACTAATCCAGGTGCTACCAAGGGGAGTCTGGCTTTGAATGAAATTCAAGCCGCTGCTTTACAAGCTGGTGCCGTTGCCACGGTTCCCCCAAATGTAAGTTGTTTCATCCGTCGGAAGGTGACAACAGAGTCTGACTGGCGAATCAATTGTCAGGATCCAATGGTTCTAGTCAACGGTGCTGTGAGTGCTGGCAAGCTCAATTTGTGTGCGCATTTCAAGCAATTTTCGCTAGTGGTTTCTGTACCTGCAATTGCACTAACCTGGTACTTCATTATCTCCAGATAGGACGGCTGTCAATCAGGTAGCAGTCAACCCAAACCCGGCAAACCTCGCCAACTTCAGCAAGAACTTCTGTTTGAACTATAATCAAGTAGGAGCACCTTCCAGTAGGTACCTTGCAGTTCCCACCTGCTTGATAATCATCGCTCTACATATGCTGCACAACAATAGTAAAGAATGACATGGCCTTCACGAAAGGGAAGCCATCACCTGCGGCCGACACCGCCGGTATGTGACATTGTCGCCCGTAACAATAGTTTTTCCAATGTTTTATGTCCCAACAATCTTAGTTGATCTATTTACTTTTTTGTGTCAACGTTTTTCCACTAGCTTTTCTGCCAATGGTCTCAACTGTAAGAATTGGATTCACGGCAAAACGGGATTTTTTCCTTTAATAACCGTCTTGGTTGATTTTAGGCGTTGGTTTATTAAATGTCACTAGTCCAGTGACGGCGGTCATGAATGCTCAAGGGATCACCACAGATTGTACATTCAACTTTTGAGTTTCTTGAAGGCTCGTCTTTCTTTTGTGGTTTTGTCTTCTCTCATGTTAGTCGTTGTAAACGGAGTACCGTTGTTGCTTCATGCAATTCTATTATCCCTCATTCAGAATGCTATATAACGCCAACGCTCTCTGTTCGTACATGATATTCATAATGTGATCGTCCACCGTAACCATGAGGAGGTCTCCACTGCATTGCATGATTTGACAGCAGTTCAGTTGATGCCTGATGTAAGAACTGAACTAGCCTTCAATGAGGTTATGATGTTTTTGTTCTTTTATTGTCAAGACCTTTGTATTTCGAAATTTTCGGAATTTGAGAATCTTGCATCTTGCGCTGTCGCGCGGAACATTGGCGCTATAAAGGTGAATATGAAATAGGAACGCGCGAAACACGACTGCTATCCTTAAGTTGTGGGCGCACTCCTCCACTTCCTAGCCGTACACCGTCAGGCGAGCAATGTAACACTTCAAAAGTTATAAGCCGACTCCAGGAAAGGAGCCGCACTGACGAGCACACTTCTGTCCATCAATGAACATCAATGAACATGGCGTTTTTTTGCTTGGTTGTGAATCGCTACTGCTTACTTACAAAGTTATAAAGCTAATTGTTGTTGGAAAAGACGGAGAACATACGCAGGTTCTACTAAAGCCCTCTTGCTTTATGAGGATATGCATTGTGAGGGATGCAGTGCGACACCAGCCAACGACATCTCCCACAACATCATCAAAACTTGTATCATCCCATTCCATATCTTATATACCAGCTGGAGTGATAGTTTCTTCATAATTCAATACGGTTCTCGTGTCTGCGTGCAAGGAGTCTGCAAATAACTTTCCTGTATTGGCGACAACCCCACCAGCTGCTCCGACTGCTTGTGCGCCTCTACCCCCACCTCTACTAGATCCCCCGACTCTTCCTCCTAATCTTTTCAATATTGCCGATGTGTCCACATTGACTGGTCCTAATCTAGCAGCTACATTGGTCGGTCTCCCCAGTCGTAGGGATATGGGTAAAGTTGATTGCGGCGATGGATTGAATAAGTGGGCATCTAGGTACTGCTCATCAATGGCTAAACCGTTGAATTCTTGGACACATAACTCAGCATCTATGTGGGCTGATGTGAGGTGTATGGCGCATTATGGCAGACATTGTATAGTTGATAAACACGACGTACCTTCATCTCTGGCGAATGTAACGTCCGCAACTCCTTCAGACCTCCCCGCGTTATCATAGTGTAGTTTCAATTCCACAATTGCCGAATCTGGAAGCTTGTATTGACACAACTCGAGAAGATCAGACTCCGACACCTATAAAACGCCATTATAAATACGCCATCCACACAACAAGAGCAAAATACCATCCCTTATTTTCACTCACATTCCAATGTATATTACTAACCCGCACATTTGGTCCCGGATGCAGCCCCCATGCGCTTTTATCAACAGCCCTTTTCCTTGGCCCCCCACCAGCGCCAGCATTCTGATTTGCAAATGTTCGTATTGGCCCCGCACCGTCATTGCCGCTGTTCCTGCCTTCATAGTACAAATCATGCTTCCAGCTTCCATCGATGTTTCCGCCAGGTGTCGGCCGATGATGCTGTTGATTGGTACGATGGTATGGCTCTTGTCTCCTGTTACTGCCACGGTCGCTATTTCTATCGAAGCCACCTGCCCCTCTAGGCTTTCTCATGAGTCCGTCATGAGGGCGACCACCTCCTCGTTCTCGGCGATGAGTGGATTTTCTGTTGGATGCTGCTATTTCATCAAGGGATTTATCCAAATCCACATCCATAGACGTCATGTTGCCTGGACTGGGCCGGTACTCCTAGATGATCAGGAACAGGTGATTGTCTGTCTGTGCCCGCAAGTAGTGGTATGGTCAGATTGCTTGTTTGCTGAATGTGCAAAATGCATGTAATGCAATCAACTCCAAATTCATGCTTGGCCAAGACGCGCAACGTCATCAAAACATCAAAGGAGACTGCCCCGCAAATGCTAGACAAGGGTAGATATATGCTGGACGATGGTCAACGCCGCTACGACCACACATCCAGCTGCACTGACAGCAATCGATAGCAAATGTATTGATATGAGAACTAAATATATCAGATGAAGTAGTGCCCCAGAACTGTTGAGATGCAGAGGTCAGCTGTGTTGAGCAACCTTCACTCAGCTTCTCGTTTCATTCCATGTATTGCAAAAACATAAACAACTATCAGAGATCAATACAAGGAGTGAACATACCTATCTAGCTCGTAGAGTAAACCAACAAGAACTTACAATTAGAATGTCTTAAAGAGTTTTTCGCACTTTTCAGAATAAGAACGTGCCAACACACTATTTATACTTGGAGGAAGCGGTGAGCCCCTCACTGACTACGAACAAAATGAAAAGCTTCTCGTCGTGTTTCGCGTGTTCTTAGCTCATATTCATTCTTGTAGCACCAATGTTCCGCGAAATATTGGACCAGATCTCCACGTTGGGAGGTGGTGGTTGGATGTACCTGGCCCCTTCACGTCAGCCATACATTGTGAAGTATGGTGGAGCTCGAATGTATGTGCGTTGCTCTCATCTTTGCTTCCTTTCGTATGTACTAACAATCTTTTTGTAGCAGAAAGGCGGTCTCTCACACCTGCATAGAGGATACATCGTAGAACTGTCAGCACATGGACATAAACACAATCATCTCAACTTACAGACATTCTGTGAATTTGTCGCGGGTTTTCAATCCGCCTATTGAGTCCCTCGACTCTTCTGGACCATGGGTCTTCTCGGGGGCAAAAGATACTCTGGACGTTGTCAATATGTTGACCATATTCTCAGCTGCCAACACATCCCTATGAAACCACAAATGATCCTGTCTACAGTAAAGGCGTCTCATAGCTTGCCTATCCACGTACCCCCCACAACATGGACACTTTTGCGAGGTGTAATATTCATCAACACCCACAATTGTATATCCCAGAGGCTTCAATTTGCGGATCAAGTACCGGGTAAAGCCAATATGGCGAGAATTCTTGGTTTCAAATTCACCTAACCCGATAGCAACAATAACCTTTTTCTTATCTGGTAATTTGTTGCCCATGGTCTCGCCAACCATACGCACAAGACCTTCCAATACACGATCCATCTCCCCCTGTTTAGCCTTGGCCGTATCCCAAGACCTTTTCATATTGCGCTTACCACCATAGTGACGATGCAATTCATCATATGCAATGACGAATGCCTTCATAAACGCAGGCCACCCATCATTAGCTGACTTGGTGCATTGCCGTTCTATTCCAACCAGCCGTTCCGGTTTCGTCAGCTGTATCCAGCTTCGAAATAGGCGTTCTGGTTCGGTCATGGATTTTGTCCGTACTGCCAAAGTCTGGAGGTGGGCAGGATCACCTGGATTATACGCTATTGCTGCGAACATACATTCGACACCGAGATGGATGCCTATTATATGCGCATCCGGATGCGTGTTCCGTATGTGCATTTGTGTCTAGATATTTGGCAGGTTGATGGCATCTTGAGCTTTGAGATTTTTCGGTGGTTGAGCGGAGGTGAGGTCGATATAAAGTAGGTTCAACACAACCCCGTTGGTCGAGAACGATGGAGTGCGTACGAATCGGGTATTGGAGGTTTCGGATACAAAGTGACTCTTACGCAGGAAGCGGCAGTCAATTTTGAAGAGATGACGCAAAAGCGCTGGATTATCTTGAAATTTACCAAGAATAGAGTTGGTGAATATAACGGCAAATAACGACAGACAAGAGGCAGGTCTTGCTACTACTGTCAGATGCACAGCCGGCTATCGATTCATGAATGTTAATCTTCAATCCGTGACGTCTGACAGCCTAGTATAACATACTCTGATAGGTACGCCTGAGATTTTCACATAATCCATGTTCCGGGGTTGCTTTGCGCGTATTAGCGGTGGATCTTGTGAATCTACTAGCATGGTGTACCCCGTACACACTCCCCCGAGAGATGTTAAGGTTCCGACTGCTATGTATGATACGATGCGGAGGCTGAAGAAGATGAAGATAGAAATCAATTGTAGCCAGAATATCCTAATGTAATAACATTATTATTAACTATGCAGACAAGCTCAGGATTGTGAGAAGTAATTTGATATTGTTTGATGACGTGTCAGTTCGAACCTGAATGAATTGATCATTCAGCTTTGAGCTCGCGTGGAAGCATTGTGCTTGGAGGCGAATGGGTTGGATAGATACAGCCGTATAATTGTAATCGTAGAAGGAAAGTGGGTCATAGGCATGGTATTACTTTTTGTACTGTTTGCGCTACCGGGCATGTACCGGAATGACAGACAAAGCTCCGTAAGTTCCGCAGCAGTTCGTATTATCCCAGGCGAGTAGGCCTTGGTATACGCACTGGAAGGGTGGGGGGGGGTGGTCAGAGGGTGGGCCGATCAAATGTTGCGACAAACTGCACGAATTCGAGGAAGGGTGGATGGAGACTTGCACGGTACGAATGGGGCCGTCCCCAGCAGTGAGCGGGCCTCCTTCCTCCGGCATGCCATGTCTAATCCCCACGTGCTAAAATCCACGATCACTTACTTGCAGAGCCAGTCGCTCATCCTCTTGTGGTCCCTGGATGCTGATGTAGTCTATAGCCGCATAGACTTCCCAATTCAAGTTCTGTGGCCAAGATTGTGCAGCTTAACAAGGAAATGTATTCGCATTACTAGGCATGTAAACTACTGGATCCACCACCGCTACTACAGTCAACTCATTTCCCTCCTACAAAAAATCAAAGTAACAGTAAATTATAAGTGCGACCATCACATGCCCTACCACCCACTTCTTCATCTCCCTCATTCATCATCCACACCAACATAACCAAAATAAGTTGAAAATATTAGTTGTACGACAAATAGATACTTACCCTACTACTTGGCGGTACTTGATCATGGAAGGGCGAGGCGTACATACATTGATGGAATGTAATTGTGAGCATGAGAAGTTTCTTGGTGAGTATTGAAAGCGACACAAAACTTACCATTGCTGTTGGTGGGAACAGCCACTTTCTCCCTCATCCCCAGTTATCCACCTCCATGGGAGAAGCCACCTTACCTGGTCTTGAGTGGGGGGACATAATTAGTAACTAATTGTCGACAATAAGTTGCATCTGTTCGGTTCTTGTGTCGGGAAGGGTGTGAGGGACAAGATCCCCTTTTATGGAGCAGGTCTGCCAAATAAACAATCAAACCATGTGTAGTGGCCGCATTTGTCGCGAGGCCCAGACCACCGCGACACGGCTGGGTAGCTTTCCTTGTATCATGGATGACCACGAGATCCTCCTCTCTTCTCTAGATATCATGGAATACTGCACTTCCAATTTCATGATATATCGATATTTTGTCGCACCAATAAAGAGTTGACCGCGAGGACGTTTGGTTATTTGGTCCGTGTAAACGATTGAAAAAGAGACTTGCAAGAAGAATTTTTGTGGAATCAGTCGCGTTGCCTATATAAACGTGTGTCCATACGGTAGCGACACGGTCTACACGCCTTCCTCCTGCGTTTTCTGGTGTGCGCTTGGTCCCCCATCTCCCAGCCATCTCCCAGGCATCTCCCGGCGTTAATTAGGCGCCCGCCTTATGGCGCCATAATGAAAGTAAGGGGTTGATGAAAAAACGAACGGGCACTGGGAGATTGGTGGCTCTCATGGCGACTGTGTCGAGAGGATTAGACACGGGAAG
>QEAN01000311.1:13009-25579 GCA_006535955.1 Synchytrium endobioticum | reverse complement strand
CTTTCCCAACGGCTTGTACGGCAGCTTGTGGCTGCATGCCCTCATCCTGCTTATATACATAATTGCATGTGTAGATGGGTGTATGTACGGTGGATTAATTTATTGCATATAGTTATCACTCTCCGACACCAGCAAGATGAAGTCGAACGTTTCAGCCCCAATCATGCACGCAAAGGGGCCGCCCGCCTAACCCTACATCGTGTTCAGGCGCGTCGCTCCGCGTCTTGTGCAGAGCTTGCTCCTTCCGTTTTTCCTCATAGTATCGGCGCTTCAGATCTTGTAGTTCCTGGCCCAATTTCTCGATTGTAAAGGACGCCTCGTTCGTCTGCGAGTGGTACATATTGAGTTCGGACGCGAGGGACTGTTTGGCGGTGATGTCAGTCCAGGCATGTCCACAACGGAGCGGGAGACACGCAGCGGTACCTTGCATTCAGAAACTTTGGACTTCAGTGCGCTCCGGACCATGCGCAGCTCCTCGAGGACTTCGGGCCCCGGCTGGCGTTGCAGCGATATCTTGACGTCGTGGTACAAACGCGTAGCTTGCTGCACGGCCAATTCCTTTTCCACGACCTCTTCCGTCTTGGCGATAAGGCGTTTCTGCAGCGCGTGAATCTTGGTTATAAGCTCAAATGTTGATGGATCAGAGCCAGCGAGTTTCCGCCACCTGTGTATGTTCATAGGCGACTCGAGTTCCTCTGCGCCATGGGATTAGCTGAGCCAGGCGATGAAACGACAAGGACGGTAGACGCACCTTCGAGGACTTTGACGCGTGTGCGTTCTCTGAGCAGCTCTCGCTGCACTTTGAATATCTCGTTCCGCAACACGTCTGAATTCGCAGCCTCGTTCTTTAGCACGGCGCCTTCCCGCCGCAGTCGCTTGACTTCCAGCTTCAAAACGCGGATGTCTTCCAACCGCTCCCGGTACGCAGACTCTCCGCTCGCCAGCGTTGAGGTCAGGAGCTTGATCTTTTCGTACAGGAGGTGCATTTCCTCGTTTCGTCGTATCAGCTGCGTGCCGAGCAAATCCTGTTCCAGATGGAAATAAGTCCACTGCATAATATCGATTCACCGCATGGGGATACATACGCGTTCCTGTAGCGTGGCTTCATGGTCTTTGCGCAGTCGCGCAGCTTGGGCATCGGCATCGTCGATAATGTGTTTCAATCTAGCTTCTTCTGCTCGCTATTGTCCATTGATCCAAGTAAGCTTTGACAGTTCCGGCCCGCATGCATTTTTGCACGGCGTTCGACTCACTTGGTTCTGAAGTTGCTTTGTAACCTCTTCGTATTGCGTTTGCAGCTTTCCTATGGTCAACGACATTCCTTCCTTCTCCTTTTCCAGTTTGTTGTGCTCAAAGTTTTGCTTGACATGCGCTGCATGTTGCGACGAGTGTCAGAGCAGGCAAGGCACGTCGTACGTAGTTCAACTCGCACCAGCTTCCTTCAACGAGATCTCTTCCTTGAGTTGCTCGATCTGGTGATTCATGATTTTTATCTTGCGTTTCATTTCCGTGATCTCATCTTGACACTCCATCAGGTTCTTGGAGTAGTGGTTTCTATCAGTCCGCACATTCTCGTAGAGACTCTATTCTTGGTTCCAGCATGAATAACGGCCCACAAACAGAGAAAATGTGTCGAGAAAGCACCGGCCCAAATACCTGTTGCTCCTTCAACTTCCGCTCCAAGTCATCCATCCGCTTCCTACCATCGAATATCAACATCTCCTTCAACTTGAATTCCTCCTCGCGTGCTTGCAACTGCTCCGTAATCCGCGACGCTTCACCAGCCCGAGAATCCCGCTCCCGCTCCAGCGCCCAGATCAATTTCCGCGCTTTTGTTGCCTCTTCCTTGTGTCCCGATATCTCGTGTTCCAAGTTGCGTCGTTCGCGTTCCGCCACTCGAACCAATGACAAATGCCGTTGTGCAGAGCCAGCGGCTTTGACTAGCGACTTTTGCGCAACGTCACGATCCCGCGTGAGCGACTCGACCTGCTTTTTAAGCCCCTCGACTTCCTTTTTGGCCAGCTCGATTTCATGCGTGCGGTCTGCCGATGTGGATTTGTACTGGTCGCGCTCGATTTCAACATCCAGCCTGATTGCCTCGAGTTGCTTAATGCGTTTGGTCAGTTGGTCCCGCATGCGTGTCACGTTGCGCGTTTCGTCCCGGAATCGGGCTGCGTCTACATCCAATTTGGACAGCTCGGCTTCATAGCGTTGGTTGTCAGACAAGAGCTTCTGGGTGGTGGCGACTTGTTCCTCGTACTCGTGCTGCACTCTCGTCGCGCGCGTTACCAGATGCTCCTTCTCTTTTTCCGCTCGCTCGGCGCGCGTCCGTTCTTCCTTGACGCTGGCTTCCAATCTCGCAAGGTTTTCCTTTATGACGCGCGACTCGTTGGTTTTCAGCAGCAGCTCCTGATCGCGTTTGATGACGGTTTCCGTCAACGACTTGAGCGTCGACTCTAGCTTCTCCTTGTTGCGGTTCTCGCGTTCCAAATCCGACTTTTTCGTATTCAGCACATCTCGCAATTCACCATACTCGATGTCCAACGTCAGTCTGTCGTTGTTCATGGCCTCTAGCCGGGTCCTGGCATCGTCCAACTCAGACTGCAATGTGTCGGCACGCAAGTTGGCATCGCAGAGGTCCCTGCCCAGCTGCTCCTTTTCGGCCAGCAGCTGCCTGAAGCCCACCTCGTCGTTATTTGAGCCTGCCAGCGTCTCCCGGCGTCGATGCGGTGCAGCCAGCGCCATATTTGATACACTACCAGCATTCAACGCATCAACCTCCTCCTTCAACGCTTGGATGGTTTCCTGATCCTTCAGCTCCTTCTCCCTCGACGCTTCAACGACACCCCAAGCCTTTGCAATCTCCTTTTGCAGCAGCGTGATGGTGGACCGGTCTTTCTGGCAAAGCACGACCGCCTTGTTGACCTTTGTCGCCGTGTGTGATATCTCAGCGACTAGCTCCTTGCACTTGGACACCAGCTTCGCTTCCGACTGCTTTGACGATACGTAGGCAGTTTTCAGCCGGTTGAACACATCCGCTAGTCGTAGCAAGTGTGTATCTGATCCATCGGCTACCAGGTACGCAATGGCACTTTCCAGCCCTTCCATATTCAATGATGCGTCATCGACAGGCGAGTCCGAGGGCCGTGGGCCATTCACCTGGGTTTCGCTGCCGTTCTCGTCGCCCGAAGAAGGCATTCGGGTTGTTCCACGGTCATGTTTCTGGACCACTGTCAATTCAGCAGCCCGTTTGACTATCGAGTCCAATATTCCATACGCGCTATCATCGTCGTCGTTATTGGTATGGAGGGTGCTCGTACTGATACCGGTGCTGGCTGGTATGGATCCAGAAAGGAAGGCATCGCTACCTGTATCTGCTTGATGTGGTGCTTGACAGACTTGACCCTCAGAGACATGTCGACGCAAGGCATCTAAAGACGTGGATGCTGACGTTTCTGTCATTGATTCTAAAATAGCGGCATCGTTATCGGCCATCTTGTTTGCACAGGACCCAATGGAAATGGTCGGGATATGTGTCAAGTTCGATGGTATCGTAAAAGTTCCGCAAAATGAATCAGCAGGACGCAGATACGAGCATGCCTATCAAAACACTACCAAAGGAGCATGCAATAGCACCCATGTCCGCATGATGGCAACTTGCAGGTATGTGATAGTTTCGGTTCTACTTACGCATGGCATAATTGATATGACGGACACGAAACGGCCACAAGAACATTCTCAGTAAGAAGTAGCAGCAAGTACCACAAATGCTCACGTCCAGGAGAACAAGTATATGTATGTCCAACTATGTAAACGTACATACGTTTGAAGAACATCGGCAATCCCTGTGTTACACTGGTTTCTCAGGCCACGCACTCTTACTGCCTCTCTCCACTCTTTCTAAAGATACACCATTCGGCAAAGCAGGCATTGATAGACCAGCGACTCCATGTCGGCTTCTACCATACCTCACTAGATGCGGTCGAGCGACAAAGTCTTGCCCGAAAATGACAATTATACGAATACATCCATAGAGTACTGTGATCCAGAATGCGCTGTACATTATTCGATTCACGAGATTGTCTAAACAGTTGTAGCAAGAAAGAATTAAATGAATTAGCTCGCTACCAAATTCCTAGCGATCAAACCAGGTTCGTTACTTACCGAAATTGAGCAAGAACATGCATGCCAGAGTCATGAAAAGGGAGAGCATTGCGATAGATGGCAGCTACATCAAAAATTGACTTTAGCCGCACGCGAAAAAAATGCTTTCAAACATGTATATTTAGCTGCCACTCACGGCATAGTACTTGATATCACGCTCCGGCTCCAGAAACGGCGATTTGCCTCCTGGTCTGACCTCATAAACACCCAAAAAGAAATCATATGCATCCTAAATTGGGCATCGTTGCGTATAATTTCACGTTGCAATCGATAGTGAAAGTTGTACAGGCGATATACCTGTCGTAGTCCGTCAAAAAAGGTATTCCGTATATATCTCTCTACCGAATTCATACCATCCTGTAAAACACCAGCTGATGATCGTATACCAGTTCTAGTAAAATCTGTCTTGAGAGCACCTGTTCCAGAGTATTGTCGGCTGACCTCATCTGCATTGTCAGCCCATACTATAATCTGAAACGTGTTAATAGACCGTTACGACGCGGCTCCTGTCAACATCATTGTGCCCTGTGTGACAGCAACTTGATCCACATATACATAGAATATTATACAGAAAATGTTGATTACCTACCATTCTTGAACATCTTCTCAAATGAGCCAGTCTCCTCAACAGTTTCTTTAGCACTCAAGATTCCCAATTCCCTCAACTGCTGTGTCAGTGACCTCCTAGCCAATACAGACTGCACAACATTCGTCCTATCCAGACAATCCATACAATTTGTCCTAACTACTCCGGTTTGCGGTCGTATTAATCTCCCTTGTTCATCTATACGAGTATGTCCATACTGATTCAATTCGTTCTCAATTTGATCTACTAGCAATGATATTCTGTGCCATTGCATTTTGCGACATTCTTTATGAAAATCAAAATGGACGTATTTTATGCGCGTATCATTGGCTGATCTGATTTGTTTCGCATATTCGTTACCTAGTCCAGCTTCGTAACCATGTGTGTTGATCAGGTTTACAGCTAGTTGATTGCCATATCGTGATATTTGCTCATTGAAGTGTTTCTTGAACGACGCAGGCTATATAGTTATGGCATTTTCGGCATATAATTATTGGTGCCATTCAAGGAATTCAGCGCCTTACCGTGTTTGGATTTTGTTCTATCTCTAGCTTGGGTACATACTTGACATTTGTGATTTGTCTCCAATATAAAGGTATCGATCCACGGGTTTGGACAAATGAGGTACGAGCACCAACATCATCCGCTATAACCAGTTGTTCAGTTTCTACAAAGTTCGATACGTGTCCTTCATCATCAATTCCGCGTGAATTGTATCTTGTGCCTGTTGGGAGAGTGGTGTAGGAATGGGCAGCTCTTGGAAATCTGACAAACGACGACAACGGTAATGTTCTGAAAATCAGCGCAATCTCACCAGCACGAAATTGACTCTTCCGCGAAATTACAGCAAATGTGAAAGATCGTCCATTCAAAGTCGATGATTGTATGTTCACAACTACAGACAGTAAGTATAAGCGAGCATAAGGCGAGACTCATTTGGATCGTCAAACTTTTTCAACGAAACTGTTTTTCACTCACATCCACATATAATGGGGAGCACGAAATTGGACAGCTATGATTCGGATCGAGATACGTTAATAGCAAGCCGGTCGCACGATATTCTTAGCAAGCATCCGCACTTACATCTTGTTCATTATCTCGTAAAGTTGAGTCAATGAACCGCCTTTGAAGATACGAATTCCAGAAGAATCGTACATCAGCCTAAATCATAAGCGAAAGAGAGCCAGTTGAAAAATGGCCTATTGATCCGCCAAGTATAGCGGGATTTAGGAGAAGCGTACCTTTTGCCACAGAGGCTGCTTGGCATGTATTGCATTTGCATTCATTTGAGCTTGTCGCTGCAACGAATGAGTCAGATCATAGGTGTATGAAAAGTACAACATTCTTGACGCGAGAATTTCGTTGAGCAAGCCCCGATAAGCCTGGTCGTCTGTAATCTAATCGTATCACCACATACACGTCAGGCCTTGGTCGTAACTATAATTGCCGATGATTGACATACCTGTTGCTGATTCAATACAGGAACAGCTTTAGATATAGGTATCAACTGATAGCCAGTCAACTTGAATATATCCTTGTTTAGAAGCTTGCCAATTCTGGATCGATTTGTTATCACAATCAAATGCTCGCCTATTGACCCACGTGATGTGGGAACCTTCAGCACTAGAAATACAGCACACTCGTCATCACTACACACCAGCATTCAGTCCAATAGTTCCAACCAACCCGTACACAGTCTGATGATCTTCCTGTCGTAGTGTTGGAGGCGGTGGAGCTAGTTTTGTGTTTGGAGCGTGAATTGAGTGTTTGTCAGTGCTTGCGAGACCAGCCCTCTAAATGATCCTCTCCTCAGCGGGCGTATTCATGCTGCATGGCCAGTCAATACTAGATTCATGCTATATCACTCGCGGCATGGCAATCATGTCAACACACCGTTCAATTTGATGCTGCCGTTTTCCCGATTGATGACGAGAGCTTCGGATCGACGAGTAGCATCCTGGAAGACGGGCTCGAGGTGGATCGAGTTCTCGCTCACGTACCTGTCACGGCGGAAGGATGCGGTCATGGTAGGTAAGTCACATCTGAAATGGGCAGTTGACCAGACTATGTGGGCAATAGAGCGCGGGAGCATGCACTTACAAGTGTAATGACTCGTGGGCCATTATGAGATCCTCTGGTCGTGTTTCCTCGTTTTTAACTGTCCTGCTATGAAGAGTATCTCGATGCAGTGTGACAACGCGAGGCATAATTTTCCCTTATACACCTCGTCATACAACCAGCATCGTGTACGCCGCCGCACTCGTGATTGATATTATTGGTAGTGTTCACCGTCAGTCTGCACATTCTTCTGCCAAGTAGCCGCCACAAGAGAGCAACCGAGGGCTGGCACCATTTACGGTCATCATGTCCAAAAAACAACCCAAAAGGCCTGATACAGGTACGCTGGCCCCAGTGCTGCCTGCTTCAGACAATACACTTCTCTTCCTCTTGCTTGCTTCCACATAGCACCACAGCCCGTATTGAAGACCGGATCGTATGTATGGCGCGATGGATCAACTTACAGTGCGTATCGTATCGTCGCCGTGCATCTTCTTATTCACACCATTCAAAATCACATTGAATCGTCAGATGGTGAATACCTGGAGACAACCATTGACAGTATAATCCACATATGCCGTCATGGTACAGGAACATTCGATAATAAAGATTCTGGTTTAAGTTATAGTGGAGGATGGCTGGATGATAAGTTCTGTGGCGCAGGTATGCAGTGCCCCCCCCGCCCCTGTCCCCATCCGTCGTCATGTCACATTCTTGGCTTGCTCCAATGGACTGAGAACCTTTAGGAACCATATTCTATCCCGACAAGGGTACCTATGAAGGTACATGGAAGGACGGACTGTTTCATGGACAAGGGACTTATATCTGGCCAGATGGAACCAGATTTGAAGGAGAATGGAATCTGGGTTATCCACAAGGGAAAGGTGCTGTGACCACTGCTGACGGGCAGAAATGGAATGGCGCATTCGCCGACGGAAAAGGCTTCAGTTTGATACCTGAAATAGGGGTCTAGATGTCAGGCGACATGGCGTGTTCTAACGTTTGTACTCAACTGTAATTAACATAGTAAAATGCATGAAGCAATTCTATTTCAAAGCACTTATAGCCATTGAGGCAGATGATGTGGAAGAGACAACGGCACTGCTTAGTAGTTAGAGTAGATAGGATAAAAGCTTTACATGTAAATTTATGGGCGAATATTTAGTTTTATGTATGGCACCTCAACCTATGGTTCCAGTATTGGGGTTCAACTTCTTTTTCAATCTAAACCAGAGGGATACCAAACTACTTACATCTTCGCCATCCCTGTCATATACACAGACTTCCATTATTAGCGATTTCACATGTGGGGGGATCGGCTTCTTGGAAATCGACTCGACTAACTTCGAAATCCTGTTCCCAAATTTTTTACATAAAATCAGTGAGTCACTTCGTTCGTAACCACACACAAAAATAGTATTACTTTGAAGCTAATCGCTCTTCTTTCTTCTTGGCAGGCATGAAGAATGAATATAGCATAGAGACACCACACGATAACATGGTAATTTCTAATTCATGCTTCTGCTCAAAGGCATCAATGATTGCTTGCAATGTCAAGTCTCCATCAAAGTCAAAGCGATCCCATAAGGTCCATTTGATGTCATGGTACTATTGTGCAATTTAATCATTAGCCCATAGTCCAAACGGACTAGTAACCGTTTCTGAAACATAAGAGAAATTCACGCTCTGAGAGCTTTCTTTAGTCGACTAAACACGTCAACACACCGTTTGAGACGGTGCAGTGATAGGTTCAGAGAAACCAAAAAAGGGTAGAGCCAAATTGACAAATCCATTCTTGTAATCCTCCAATTTATCACGACTATCAAGAATCTACGTTGCACCATAATATGATGAGAACAAACTACATCACAATCGACCTCCAATATACCTTGTAAAGTTCTAGACAAACCAAGCCAGTAACCAAAGCAGTTGTTGTAGCTATGGCTGGGATGATTTTACCAGCTATGAATTTGGTCTTGTGTCGATCAGCTACGGTAATAGCATAGTTGCTAGCTCTCAGATTGGATGCAGCCGTTATGAAATCAATATGAAAGTTGCTATCGTCGTCCTTTTCAAATTCTACTGGTGCCAGTCTAAATCCTGCCAGATCCGCTGGTTTGGGCAGGCTGGCTATTAGATCATCCAGTTCAGTTTGATCAGAATTGGCTGCTTGTACTTGTTCGTTCTCGTTAACTTGGATCTTGACACCGGCTTTCGGAACGAATTCAGGTACAATTATGTTGGCTAAAACATTCTTGATGTGCTGTAAATCACGTGAACCCGTCATGCCATAGTTGAATGCATGTAGATTCGCAGCCGCCACAATGAAATCCAAATGAAGGGGCTATATCTCACGGTTGAAATGCGTCAATAACCGGAAGAGCATGCAGAGTAAACATTTGCAGGTCTTACATTGTCAGCGTTGAAGACTAATGAATCTGGCGCTCGTTTTGGACCAGACCAGAATAGGTTTCCTTCAGACGTGACCTGAGTCAGGATCAGGGGTATCAGTACACAGCGACTTACATGTACCAATGAGATAACACGTCGGATGTGCTTACTGAATCCTTGGGGAAGTTGTATAGCAGCTGAGAAATTTGATTGTTGAAATATTCCTCAAATTTGAATCTAGCCCATTGAACACATTGGTCGAATGTGGTTGGACGCGATGGACCCAGATACGCTAATACTGTTTCCAATGTATCTCTCTGTGCGTGCAGGTAAGTTCAGTGTTAGCGAGAGCCAGGACCAAATTGTCTGCTGTCAGTATAGGTACTGACTTGTGATCCAGATTGCTTCATGGTAGCTTGGATGAATTCTTTTCCTTGGCTTAGGTATAAATTGGCATTCTCCGCTGGTTGCTTGAACAGCCCTTCAAATAAATCCCTGGCCCACTAGTTCCATACGCCAATGTCAGTACAACAAGGCAATGAAGCCGAAATTTGCAACAAAATAGGGAACCTTACCTGAATCGTATGCTCAATAGCATTGGGGAAGTTTTTCAGGGTACAGATGGGGATGGATTTCTCAGGTGGGTCTTGAGATGACGAATATGATTCCGTCTTGAATGGAATGACGACCTGACATAGCAAGCCGTGTCAGCTCTGCAAAAACGTGAAATCACCCATTACCCGACGACCAACTTACTTGAACATTACCCTTGGTGCCCAAAGTACCAGACTCAAGCAGAGATTTACGGTAATAAACACATCTTCGATCGACATATTTACGAGCTTCTACATTATCTAAAGCATTGGTAACACCAGTCAACGACTCCCAGAATGCGTCATCAAATATGTTCTCGGTATCGGGTCCTACTCGCTGCTGATAAGCTTTGATTTTACCCTTCATATCCGGATTCATCCTAATAACGGCGGCTGCAGCTGTTTCTGATTTCAGTTTGGTAACATCCCATGGTCGGAAGAGAAATTGACGGTTCAAATTACTTTTTTCAATGGTATCCATATCTGTTAAATAAATGTATCCATTCTGTCCTGTACCCACACCCATCATTCCCCAGTTTTTTAGCATCTCACAACCAATGGCGCCCGATCCGACCAAAAATTCTTTCGCATTCGCAATGGTTGATTGGAAAGTTTTCCCAAATACTGCAATCTGATTATCATATCGGGAACCCTGCGGAGCACATTCTTCCTCCGTCAGTGCCACCGACTTCGGCAGAGACTCCAAGGAATCAAAGTAGAACCATTGAAAGATGGGGCCAAACTTCCCACTGCATGCCTTCAACACTTCTTGGGCTGCTAAACCTCCAATGACTGCAGTCATTGGAGTCAGATCACCTCGTGATTCGTAAGCCAATTCTTTAATTAGTTTACCGTCGCCTAGATCTACTGGTTCTGGATGCTGTTTTCCTATTTCTATCGCAAGGGCTACCACTTCATTGGCATCCTGATCGTTTCGTGGGCGTGGGTATACCCCATTGTGATTCTCGACAAATTGATCTAGAGCTTGGAATCCTATATGAAGTATTGCTGGTCGATCGAATTTGGCGAAATCTGATATCAAAAATTGTGGCTTGTGTAACGAATCCTTTAACGATAACTACATTATCGTAAAAATGCTCATGAGAAATTGGATACTAAAGGAAGATGAGTTTACTGGGTAAACTTACGAACTGATATGTTTTCGGCTGTTTGACTTGCGTGAAGATCCCGCCGTCGACGTAATCCCCAAATCTTGTGGTATCACTAATCTTGAACCCATACGGTCCTATATCCATTGATAGCCGATACGTCAGGGATAACAAGGTATGAATAAAATGCGTAACGGACGCATACCGGTAACTTTGATTTTCTGCGGAGGTAGTACATTCAAATCCTCCATGCCCTTGACTTCTCTAAATGTAACATAATCTCCATCTTCCAAACCATGCCTGGTTTCTTCTAGGCATGCTACGGCACCTTCTGCTTCCTTGGTGATACCAGATATCATTCCGGATAGAGGTTCTTCTCCAGTCTGATCTATAACTTCGAACGACTCCCCAAAGTCATTGAATATATATCTAGCGATTGAATAGCGTTGTAAGTATTATTATAGACCGATTGGTGGATTCCTGAGTGGCATATACCCAAATAAGCCTCTCGTATCAGCAGCGATGAATTTGATGTTATGTGCATGTGTAAAGGCATTTATTTCCAACTTTTCTCTGAGTGGCATATCTGTTGCAACTACCACCTATTCATGTATGCAAGAGTCATGGTAATGACTTGGCTGACGACCCCTTCCACCAACCTGATAGTACGTGATTTTTTCCAGAGTCAATGGAGCTTCTAACACAGAGACAGGCACATAAGTATTCAGTTCTGCTAATCTAGAACACGTTGCGTTGGCTCTCGGTCGTCCAGTATCTTCTGGTGTGAGGTAAAATTGAGAAGACAAATCCTGTAATTTGGCAGGCGCTGGATCATATAGCGTGACTGATTTCACACCAGCTAGAATGACATTTTTAGCTGTTGTGTGTGGTAAGGATGGTCAATTGGTATTGTGGAATTTAAATCTGTGATCACTTGCCTATTTCGACACCCAATCCCTTCATTCCAATAATCAGGACGTTGGAATGTGCCATCTTCTGCATAGCCTCATGCCCCAATACGTATCTGTTATGATCAGATTGATTTTAGCACTGCGATCACAATGATAAATGGTATAAAATGACACGTCATCACTTACAATTGACGAGAGTACAATCCTTCGTCGATTTGGCCATTCTGCTGTTGATCAATCTCCATAACGCCACAAAATTGAGGATATCTATAATGACAGGAGATGTAATCGTAAGGAATGGTTACTGCTGAATTGGCAATGGCCAGATGACCAGAGCGATTTCAAGTATGGGACGGATGGTATGCTGAATGTAGATATTATTGTATTGACATGTATGGCGAGGTATATGTCGTCTCCTTTGCAGCTTTCGTCATCTATTGATTCGGTCCAACAGCTGCCATACTCCAGTCCAACACCACTGCTGTCAGTGCCGACTGAACTTACTTGCCTACTGACTATGCAGCTTAGTATGAGTGTCTACTTCGTCAGCTTACAACTGTTGCTTTTAGCTCAATGCGAAGGCTACTGTCCTTTCTGATTGCTTCACTATGGTGCGAGGGCTCGACGAGGAATTACGTGAAGTCAATTAGTTTGAATTAGTGAAGACGTTCCTGCATACACTTACGGGCAAAATCACGTCTCGTGACTGTCAGCATTGAGGAAACATATATACATACATATATATATATATATATATA
>QEAN01000311.1:0-12999 GCA_006535955.1 Synchytrium endobioticum | reverse complement strand
TAATGAACAAATATAGAATGGCGCCCATTCGTACTGGTATTATTACATGTCTGTATTTACAAAATTATACCCTTACAAGTCCTCATCCTCGATCTCTTCGGGTTGTTGGTCTTCCTGTTCCGCTTCCTCTTCTCCACCGGCTTCATTATACAGGAATTGTAACCTCGTGCCATTACCAATCAACATCCAGATATCAGCCACCTCATAGTCACGTATAGCTCGGTTCAGGTCTTCCTCGCTCATTCCACGAGAAATGACTCGTTCTTTGAGCAGAGCGTACTCGACTGGTAGCGTCAGATAACCATACGTGTCAGTAGCCATTCGACGGGCAATTTCCAATATGTCACCGGACGGATCCCTTGATCGCGGTGGTTATAATTGTTAAATGCACTCCCAAGCAATGAGAACGTCAGGAAGAAAGTAGATTATACCTTTTGGCCTTGCGACTTTGACGAATCAAACTGGCCTTGCTAGACTCAATCAAAAAGTGCGCCTCCTCAACATCAGCAATTGTAACTTCCTCTGCAAACCGGACTCGGGCCTATGATAAAGTGTCATGATCTGTGCTACTGAAAAAATTGTTGTTTAATCCAGGTATCCGGTTGATCAAATGTACATACTCTCGCTGTAGCCATACGAATCAAACTTAGTAATGTTCTAGCTGTGGTGTACTGAAATTCGGAGAGGTAATCTTCACCGGATCGGAATTGAACATAAAGCTTCACAATGTATTCCGCGACACCCGGTGGAACAACAGGACGATATGACCGTGCTTTGGCAATAAATTGTCTGAAATTATGTAGGACGAGGTTAAAATCTTGAAACTATGAGTAGTAAAGTCGAAAGCAGAGGTATACCTCATGACATCGATATCGACTGGATCTGGTTCCCCCTCAACACGTGGATGAGTACTATGCATATGGACATATGTGACGTGCTGACCCAACCTAGCGGGGGAATTGGATAAGTCTGTGGGAATGTTTACTAGAACGGAAGGAAATACCTCAAATCTTCATCTTGATTAGCTTCATCAAGAAGCAAAAAGAGCAAGTCAAATCGAGATAGGAGAGCTGGGGGAAGATTCATATTTTCACTGGGTTTATACCGAGGATTGTAACGGCCAAACTGGGGATTGGCTGCAGCCAAAATGGATGTGCGAGCGTTTAGAGTCGTTGTGATACCGGCCTGAAGAATATTTGCAGATCGTAAGTTTCAATTTCTGGACGCGAGATAAGCAAATACAGATCATTATCAATACCTTGCTGATACTGATAGTCTGTTGCTCCATAACCTCATGAATGGCGGTTCGATCATTCTCGTCCATCTTATCAAATTCATCAATACATGCAATACCATTATCTGCTAATACCAAAGCACCACCTTCCAGTACCATCTCTTCGGTCACTGGATCCTTCATGACAGCGGCCGTCAAACCAACACCAGACGAACCACGACCTGTTGTGTAAATCCCACGAGGAGAAACCTTGGATATGTACTTGAGTAACTGGGACTTTGCCACACCTGGATCACCCATCAATAACATGTTGAGATCACCACGAATCTTCATTCCATCGCCAGTCTCCTTGGTGGTACCTCCAACTAGCAAGAGCAACAAAGCTTTCTTGACACTCTCATGACCATAAATTTCGGGGGCGATACTACGAGCTAACTTGGCATATACGTCAGGATCTTGAGACAAGGCCATGACCTTGGCTTCAATCTCTGGCGTTGACTGCATTTTGGAATACTGTTTTTTCAAATGCGTCACTTTTTGAGCGTACAAGAGGGTATCTGTGAGCAATCCTCCGGTGATGCGACCTCTGCCAGTCTGATAGGGTGTTGGTATGAATATGCCAGAGATTAATACCATGTCGCCTGGATTGACAGTTCTAGTCAAAGATTCAAACAGATGAACCGTCATAGTTCTTGGAATATGACCCATGGGGACCTGATCGGTCTAAATGGTGGCGTGCTACAACGCTTGCCCCAAGACAAACACCTCAAGTCAGACGTACCAGTTCCTGCAGCTTGACTTCCTGGAACTTTAGGAACTTGGAAGCACGAGTTTGCACATAAAGTTTACCCTTTGTAGAATTTTCTTTACACTCCTTAGAGTCGCAATTGGTAATGGGAGTGAAGCTGTGTGATTTGACCTGTGCTTGTTGTTGAGTTGTGAGTTTTGCTTGCCGCAGAATTCACAAATATACCTGTTGAAAACATTCAGCACCACATTTATCACAGGAGAGGGTGAGTATTTGTGCCTGTGGTTTGACATTGCTGACGCGAGTGACCATGCCACGAACGGTCACTAAATGACCAATGGACGATCCCTTTACCTCCCTTACAGACAAAGCCTTTGCTTTACTTCGAGGAGCAAAGTTTACTGAACTAGACCAGTTGGATGATTGAGCAGAGAGCACGGCATGAGCACAGTCAGTTGGAGACTCACTAACGACGAGTCAAATCGTCAGGGAAACCAGCTTCAGCGACATCACGAGCGGCATCTCGTTGCCGACGTTGAAACATAATGACGTCCAATGGATCACTGTTGTCATTTGGCTAGAGGGAATGTCGAGTCAGAAGGTTGGTTGAGGAGACGAGATGTGGGGAAACATACAGCTTCTTGGTTAACAGGCAAAACCTTGTCAATGGCTTGTTCAAACAGTTTTAGATAGCGATAGGCATTGCGTTCAATATTTGGTACGACATCATCAGTGGGATCGTACTGGGGGCATTTTTGGTGTTATGGAATGCGGAAAAAATAATGGCATTTCGGTTGATGACTCACAGCTTCGATATCATCAAGTTCGATGGTGATGTTATTGCTGGTTCTGTCAGCTACGTCTTGCTATTGGTTGGGGAGTGCAGGGTAGCGGCTGTGATGCAATGTTGAGGAAATGCAGGGGACGTACCAATCTGTCTATGTACTTCCGTGGCCTGCCTTGAGACGAGGCAACTGGGGAAGCCGTCATAGCAGCAGCATTGTCACTGAACTTTTCCAGGAAGGTGGATATCTTGTCTGCTTGCATCCAAGCGTAGCATGATGTGATGATAGTGATCAGTATTCATGACGCACTTTGTTCTGGACAAGGAATGAGTAGATCTCCGTGACCAACCTGCTTCTTGCTTGTAATTAATGGGGATGTTCGCTGAGGCTATCGCCACCGGTCTTGGTCCCGTCGCCATCCTTCTGTCTTGTGGTCTGCTTGGGATGTCTCATGCTAGGGTTGCGCAGACAGGAGGTGCGAGGTGATTGGATTGCAACTGCTGCAGATTCATATGGACAATATGAATCCAACAGCATGCTGGAGCAATCACTGAATCAGGCAAGTTCGGACGCAAGGCTGCGGGCGTGATATATATTTTGAGGTTTCCCTTTCCTGAGTCATGGAATGAACGATCCACAACATCGCGACTGTACATAAAATAAAATAAAATAAAATAAAATGAACTATACTCATTGTGAGTAATGGCTCGTATATATTGTCTGGCGTGTTGCCTTTCGAGAAATAGTATCCAAAATGGTAAACCAAAAACATAAAACGGCCAACCGGATATTAAAGGAATTATGGGCATAAGGACATTTCGCGGAATACTGATACTACCGCAAGCAGAGAGAAGGCCTCAGGTCCAGCCATGGTATCGACGTCATCGAGTCGAGGATACCGACACACAAGACCATGGATTTGCAAGGTTATTGTCGGTATCCCATATATAGATCAGCTACCACCGTCTCAGGGCCACGTCAAGCCTTCTACGACATGTCCATACACAATAAGTACCGATGGAAGGCGTTTATCAATACCCAGAGATCGGAAGGGAGGCTTTTGCGGCGTATGAAGGAAAAGTACAGTAGCGAGTTCACCGTGGTAATGGGAGACTGTAGTTCCACATTATTTCTCCAATGTCAACCAACCTCCTTTGGTGTGAGCTACAATGATTAGTGACTGATGTTGGATTAATGCTGATTCTCTGCATGACTCTGTATGGTACTGCGATGTGGCGAATTGTCGCGATGATCTACAAGCGCGTGTGGCGCTTGTGAGATGTGACGGCATGCGGCACAGTAATTACTCTTTGACATTCCGTGAGTATTTTGCCTTTGCTTGTTGACCTATTTCTGTTGCAGTCTTGAACCTTGTCTCACATCATACTCATGTAGGTCTTTCCAAATTACCGTGCGAGAGGTGGCTGGTGTCGGTCTCGACGCTAGAAAGATGGTAATAAGGGCGGCCTTGATGAAGAATCCCTCCAAAGGCCGTCTGCAGTCTTCCAGAACCTTGTCTCACGCCAAATACCCCATAAGCACACCATGCCTAGTTCGAAGCTATCTCTGGTAGTACCAACCGTCATATCCGCATGCAATGCCCTTGATTTCCAAGCTAAAGTAACAATGAGTGGATGCTGGGTACGTATCACACCTCATCGGGTGCTCCCCCTGCTTCCCTCGCTACTACGGTTCCTCCTGTCGCTACAATTGTATAACATCGGAAACTCACCGGATTTACTCATACACTGTGTGGTAACATGATACTTATCCTCCCGAACTCTGATCAACCTCCGCACATTGGGGGCTCAGAACTACCACTACAAGCATTGGCGATTGCTGTCTGACTCTTTGCCATTAGCTTCTCCCTTTCACGTATACTTTGTGCTTCCCTCGACCAAAAAATTATAGACAATATACATGGTATTCTTGAAAGTACACACGCGTATTCGATTGCGCAAAAAGGTTTTATTGAAATTAAGGCAAGACGATCAACGAAGCAAGACAGATCGCAACAGAAGGGAGCAACACATGCAACGCACATAACGTAAGGACTAAATCATTTGAGCGTGGCGGCAGATGGCTTGGCACTTATAGTTGAAGTTGCACGGGGTTGTGCGGGGTTGCTTTGCGCCGGTTTCTGGTTGGTATTATTTTTGTTCCCGTTCCCGTCTCCTGGATTATTCCTGCCGGCAAGGGTGACTGGCACGCTGGTTCCATTGAGTGTAGCAGTCACATTGAGAACGATTTGTAGACAATCAATCTTGTTCGCATCGTTTCCTGCTGCACCGCCCTGGGTATTGTTTGCTGCACCAACTTGCGTAGTATTTCCTGCACCGGCTCGAGTGATTCTGCGAACGCGCATGCTGGTGAGTTTATGGAGTCTTTGGAATAAAGAAAAGCGACTCACTTGATAGTGCACCATGGCCCAGGCTAGCGTAGATACATGATTTAGTCACATCTTAGAATAAGTAAAAGCTGTGCAAACAGCGCGTTTTGCTTACTTGATCATCGACAGTCGCCCATTTCATACAACGGCCACCATTGATGGTTAGCGATCCCAGGTTGTCACCATTGATTTTCGGGGTTGCGCAGTCCAAATTCACTGGATTGCCTTGGTAGGTTCCACAGGTTATTAATTCGGGGAGACCTGTTTCCTCTACGGGCAGGGTGAAAATGTGGTGTCAACACCAATTTTGACAAAGGGAGTGAGCACCTGTGACGTACCAGCCGGAAAATGGTCTATTATTGTCAGAAAGAATGTAAGAATGATGTCGGACATCAACATGCGGTGGGAGTTATGTATGCAGTCCATAGAAACAAAAACTAGAAAGGAAATACCCATACCATTGTATTTCACAGTGAAGCCCAAATTGGTGGTGAGCTGATCGCCTTGGCCCCAGCACTGGCCTCCAACGCCTCCCACCAAACTGACTAGATTGTCGGCTTGCACAACTGTGCACAGTAGGAGCAGAAGTTGACCAGTAATCAGCGCTCGGAGCATAGTATATTCCAATCCGTATTTGACGTTAATGAATCCCATGTTCTATCTATGTTGAGTGGGAAATGGTTTTGATCTCAGGGCTGGTCAACCACTCTGCAGGTGGCTGCGGCTAGCGTACCTCTCTGAGACGGCAATCGCCAGCGCGCTAAACAATGTAATGTCAGTAGGTTGTTCAGAGTTCGATACCCGACGTCTGCACTGTCTACACACCAATACAAACACTACAACTTCCCGGGATCGGGGTACAACGTTGCCCTCGACTGGGCACCCGAGGACCGGACTTCAAATGTCATCACGCCATTCGCGATTACCCAAAGTATGCCAGTCAAGCCGGTGTGATGCGCCAAGAGCCCGGTGTATACCATGTGTCGATTCTTGACACACGTTGAACCATTAAGGGCGACTAAGGGACTGCCGCAGAACTCGTGGAACTCGCGTGTTCCTTACAAAATATGTATACGCCGATACGGGATTCCGGTATAACGGACGATATAGTTACAATCTGTGGTAACGACAGCTTTACCGGCCTGACGCGAAAGAGAGTTTTCGACCAAGGGACACGGTAGACGATATCTGCTACTCAGTGCCTATGATGAGTATATGACGTTCTCATTGTGCACCAAGGGATGTAGGGGAAGTGGAAGCTGAGGATTTGACGCTCAGTGGGGATGCGATGATCGAAGTCAAGGGTGGCCATGTACTGATGGGAAATTTAGTGAGCTATTCATCCACAATGTGAGCCATAAATGAATAGGAATGCAACTCAATCAAAGCTTTCCCGGGACTGTGTCCCCCCCTCTTATCGGGTGTTTCACCATTAAACTAGCCCACCAGCTATTTCAGGCTCCTTCACCAGTCAAGTAGTAATGCCGTCTACAATAAATTGTCGACTATTTATCGCAAGTTTTTACAAAGCTTATGCGAGGGTGCTGTGAACCCATAGAGCTACAACCCCGCATGTGGCCAAGCACCGGAGTATCCCAACAGCGACATCTGACGAACGAAATATGACATTGATCCCTCTGCGGTTCCTGAAATTTTACCAGCGAAGGCCCATTGTAAGTCGCGTCCAATCTCGCCACTTTTTTTCTGACCAGCCTGCCGCCGCGACGTCAATATTACAGTCAACCAAATGACTCTGTCCGCTGCCGTCTTTCTCTAGCATATTCTCACAGAAACATCACCTGCATTATATCATGGAGGATACAAGGTCCCATGTATATGTAATCTACCGTAACATAGCATTTCTGTATACAGGCGAAGTCGACATAGAGGACGCAGCCATTGTCGTCAAAAAGAATGTCATTGAATGGGTGGGGTGCAAGCATGAACTACCCGCTGTGTACACCAAACATACCAAGTTTATTGACTGCAAAGACCTAGTTATCATACCTGGTACGCATGCTTCACAGCCTTGAAGCCTCAGGCTTTGATGTGTCATCACGCCTAAATATAGGACTTGTAAACACACATCACCACATGTACCAATCTTTGACAAGAGGAGTAGCGATAGACTCATCATTATTCAATTGGTTGGAGGAGTTATTCCCTGTCTGGGCTAAAATGACGTCAAAGGATGTTTATGCTGGTGTAAAGTTATCCATGGCAGAGTTGATTCTGTCTGGATGTACGACTAGCTCCGACCATCATTATATATATCCAAATGATGTAACACTGGATGATACAATCGAGGCCGCGGTTGATATTGGCATAAGATTTCATCCTACCCGCGGCTTTATGACGTTAGGGAAAAGTGAAGGAGGTACGGGAGCAGACCTTCGTGGTTCAGCAGGAGCTGCTAGTCCTGAAAGTTCACTTTCGAACGATCAACTAGGTTTACCCCCAGATGAACTAATCGAAACAACAGAGGCGGCGCTTAAGGACGCTGCGAGATTGATCAATCAATACCACGATTCAAATCCATACTCCATGATACGGATAGGTATAGCACCAGTATCTCCGTTCTCTGTAGATAAAAATGCAATGATAGAAGCAGCAATTTTAGCCAAGTCACATCCAGCTGTGGGTTTGCATACTCACGTGGCTGAAAACGACCAAGACGTAGATTACTGTTTAGACAAGTTTGGTTGTAGGCCTGGCGAATACCTGAATCAATGTCTGTGGGACTCTGAGAATATATGGGCTGCTCATTGTGTCAAGCTGAATCAGGAGGAGATCAAGCAGTTCAGCAAAAATGGGATTGGCGTAGCACAGTAAGTAGCTATGAGGTATCATTAAAATAGCTTCGTCCACGTCAGCTGTGTTCACACCTTTTTTAGTTGTCCTGGATCTAATGCTCGACTTGCAAGTGGTATAGCACCAGTACGCGAAATGGTAGATCAAGGTGTTAAAGTCGGGTTTGGAGTCGACGGATCAGCTTCAAACGATTCAGGATCATTACTAGAAACAGTAAGATGGGCACTCCTGATTCAGCGAGCAAAGCTCAATGATGCGGAGGGCATGGGCGTTCGAGAAGCGATCCAAATAGCATCAGCAGGTGGCGCTTCAGTTCTAGGTCGTAGTAGTGACCTAGGGTTGATCAAAGCAGGATTTGCTGCTGATTTTGTTGGGTGGAAAATTAGGGGAAATGTCGGCATGTCAGGGTGTGGCGACGCCGTGGCGGCATTAGTATTGACCACACCGGGAAAGGTTACGCTGAGTGTCATCAATGGGAGGATGATCGTCATGGATGGACAGTTGTTGTCATGTGATTTGGAAGAGTTGGTTGAGGAGCATTCGAGGAGAGCTAGGATGATGCAAGCAAGACATTAAAATCCACCTTTGTGATATGCATGTTCTGGAGCAATAAATAAGAGGCAATGAAGGAGTATTTTTCAAAACAGCATCTTGCGATGCTTTGGAGCCAAACTGTGTCTTTCCAGATGCCCGCAGACGCCCCCTGACCAAACATCGTTGATGTTTCAGGGCGGTCGAGATCAGGGCTGAACAATGGCAGATGATACTGTAGGACGTAAGGTCAGTATGATTCCGTCCCTTAATATTTCGGAACTATCGTAAATCTATCTACCCATATTGATCTCAGACACAAACCCCACATGAAATGCAGCGACAAATTGTTGAAGATGAAGAAGGAGGCGAAGAACTAGGATTCGTGTTCAGATACAAGAGGCCAAAAGCCTCAAAAAATGCTGGGAATCATAGTAATGAGAGTATAAAGACCGCACCACCTGAAGAGACATCAAATGTCGATCAATCGTCAACAAAGGCTGCTGCCGCTATAGCAGATGATCGACCTATACGGCCAGCACCATGTGAAGGAGCGTTTGCACCAGAATTCCTACCACAGCCTGCCGCCACCATGCCATCAATACCGGCACCGCAACCACCCGCACAGGTGACTGATTACAGAGATCTGCATCACATTCAAGTTTCTCAAGACTGACTGGATTAATCTACAACAGGAATTCAAGATACCACCACGACCAAACATTATGGCTGGCCTGTTTGCTCGGCGCAGTATTGACACGGAACGAATGAGAAATAGTAAAATGACGTCGTTTGATAGCTCTAGGGATGGCGGAGGTAGTGGAAGAAGGAGATCAAGTTTGGGGTTTCGTGGAAAACGTGTTTCCGGGAGTTTGAATGGGCTATGTCGTAAGTGGGTCTAAATCATGCCAGCAAGATACAAGCATTAGAAACCCCCCCATCATGCGTCGCAAAACTTAGCGCCACCGCATGAAAGTATCAATCCCTCAGAGTACTACCGACATATCACCGCAGATGATTCGGAGCCAGTGCGAATGAGACAACTCCTGTTATGGTGCATGCACAAGGCAAAGCAACATATGCAACCACTCTCAGGGCCCGATGTCGGGGCTGTTTGTATGTTGGTGTCTCCGAGGTCCGCATTTGAACTGTGAAATTGTGCGCTGAGGGCCTTTTAATCATAGTTGAGGCTGTCATAGACGATATGATTGCGGGTCTCACTGACAAATCTATCAATATCTCCTGGTATCGCCAGGTATGGACGCTTCACAGGGTTTGCCACGGTAAATGTAACGTACATAACTAATGCCAGCATGACGTGGCGGCGGCAGACGCCGAACCCAAACTTGCCAAATTACCTCACCCACAAAATGAAGAGAATGCCCGAATCCTTATAGAATATCAACAAGCTATCGAGAAGTAACGATCTTTGGTTCCAAGTGTCAATGGTACAACATAGTTGAATGTTTCTGAAATCTCCGTTGACTCCACTAGATACTCTGCTGAAGAAGCTCACTGGATGTCTTTACTAAAAGAGCAATCACGACTCCATGCCGCATCTCTCGATCAGTATCCAGATGTCTCAGATCCCATACCATTTGATGAAACCAGAATGATGGAAGGGCTGAATGAAGATGAGCAATTATTTTATCGGGTTTATCTCCAGTCCCTAGCAGAAGACAATGTGTCTCAGCGTGTCAAAGCCGACCTTGAGCAACTGAAATTCAATGTAAGTGATAGCTTTTTGTTGTATTTGATCCCTATCGTTTGCAAGTGGACTCTACACTTCCTCGCCATGAGTTAGATCCATCATTTACATCACTTGGTGGATCAATCATCGGCTGAATATACTAAGATTAAAAAGGACTGTGAGGCTTTATACGCTCAAGTACTCCAGGCGTATGAAGAACAAGAGGCACAATCCCGAGCCAATGTCGAACCCATGGAGGTACTTCGACTTTTAGCTGCATCCTCCACGACTACAACGGCAACGGGGATGTTGGCTTCGCCGTCTTCTGTAGCCACTTAATGAAGTTTGTATATACAGCAGAAGGTGTGTGTAAATAGAATGGAGGATATCCCCGAATGAATGCGAGGGATACCACTTCGTTTCTCATGGGGTCATTGTGAGGGTTTCATCAGGAGGTTTACGAATGACGTCTGCTCGTCCCCACCGTCAGCGCTTTCGTTGACAGTTTTAGAGACAGGCCTTCCAACTTTGCTAACGAGCTCGGTTGCCAACAGGATGGCAGGTACTACGTTGAGGCCCAAGATCATATCTCAGCCATATTTAACACCCATTGCTTGTATTATGTACTATTTAGATTGTTTGTGAGTGTCAGTGAAGAGAACCGAGAAGTATTCGAATGCGTCGGAGTGAGATTACGATACGTACATAACTTTCTACACTTCTTCTGTTATAACCATAGTTGCGGCTTAACAAAACCAGGCAATACCTGTGATTACACCGCGGTGCATTCTCGGTGACGTCAAGGAGGCGAACCTGCGGACCGTAAATCGGCAGACTATCCGCTGACTAAAAGTCCAGGCCCTTTGTCATGGACGATGAGAACGTAGAGGTATACCTCTCAGGTGAGAACACAACCAGAACTCCAGCAGCTGCTCTAGGTATAAAATGTGTCAACAAAAAAAAAACATTTCGGCTAGTCCAAGATTGAGAATACTACCTTTGCCCGTGAGGCACGGTATGGTGCCCTCCAACCAAATTCACCATTTCCGACGACAAGCACTGGCATGACTTGCCTTTGGGTCAATACCGTCATAGTTCCGAAAAACGGAAAGGCATCTGTAGTGAACAATAATCCCGCGCAGGCTGCAGCGGCCACCAATTCTCCGGCCCCTGCAGGTACCCAACCAGCTGTACCTTCACCTATCCCAGCTACCGTTGGCGATCCGAACAGTAACGGCACAGTTGGCAGTAGTATGCCCGTCACTGTTGCAACTACAAATCCTGACAATTCATAGCAGGTGAAACCGTGGGAACATCGTGGCAATGCTTTAAATTAATTTTGGGCATGTTCTTTCACCATAAGTACGGGATCAAATCATGTATATGCAAATATTCTTCATACACATAAACTACCAAGATCAACTAGCAGAATCATGTTCAGTCTTTCTACGATGATGTGGTGGCTTCCACTCTAGTGCATGACGACCTGCCCAATAACGAGCACGTGATCCTGATTGTGGCAGTCTCAATATGTGTTTTGTCTATAGCGATCTCGCAAAAGCAGTCTGCGGGATCGTGGTAGCGAGACGAGGTAGTCAGTAGCGAATGCGTTATTGTTCTGGATGCCCTCGACGTGGGTTGCTCTCCTTGAAGAATTGAGAGTCGTGGTTAATCCGAGTCTGTATTGGTGCCGCGCTTGAAGGGACGAGGGCGCTCGGCAAAGGAGGCAGTACAGGATGTTTCTGGCCGCATTGTAGTCTCTGTCACATACCTAGTTGAATTGGGGTTGGGCGTTCATGTCGGTTTTGACAAAAAGGCACCGACGCAAGGTACTTACAGTTGGAGCATGTTTCGCAATACCTAACTGTATACAGAGACTGACAATGGTGTGCCTCAAAAACATCCGGCATCCTCCAGCACACGTGCCATCCTATGAGACGTGGTGTTAGCACTTCAAGCACCAACCACGAGACTCTGTGAATTAACACATACCTGTTTGCACGAGCCCCCGGTCCCATCTGAGTCTGTGCATTTGAATGAGAAGTCTGATTATTTCATTCCTACAGGACAACAGTCAGCTTCATCATTCCACGGACGGCAATGATGGCCGAGTCTTGCGATTCGGCTTGCTTTCCAGAGACGCCATGGCACAGGCAATAAGGCTCACAACCCAAAAGCATCCTAGATTCGATTTGTTAAACAACGGCGACAAGGAATGCAACATAATGACGCCTGCTGCATACCGGCGTTTAGATAACGCCAATGAGTAACGGCGTTGAAATGGTGGCCTTTCACGTGATAGAATAGAACTGAAGATAGATTGACCAATGACGACTATACAAAGATATAGGCGATGACCAACTTTAGCCATGCTAATGCAACCTTCTCGCACTCCATATTCAAATGTTATATTGACTGACAATGGTGTGCCTCAAAACATCCTGCATCCTCCAGCACACGTGCCAACAGGTATGTGTTATTCGCAGAATTTACTGGTTTGTGCTTGAAGTGCTAACACCACGTCTCATAGATTGGCAAGTGTGCCGGAGGATGCAGGGTGTTTTGGAGCGCAACATTGTCAGTCTCTGTATACAGTCAGGTATTGCGAAACATGCTCAGCTGTAAGTACCTGGCGTCTGTGCCTTTTGTCAAAACCGACATGAACGCCCAACCCCAATTCAACTAGGTATGGGATAGAGACTACAATGCAGCCAGGAACATCCTGTACTGCTTCCTGTATGAACACGCCTTTGCCGAGCGCCCTCGTCCGTTCAAGCGCGTATAGCTTTGTCTGTTTAAAGGTCTGATATG
>QEAN01000310.1:0-25591 GCA_006535955.1 Synchytrium endobioticum | reverse complement strand
TGCATACTTTGGTGCACGCCTCAGAGAATAGGTTGCGAAGAGACATAGAGAACATGACTCTGCATGCTTTGCAGATTACTCTGCATGTTCTCTATCTATTCTCCGAATCTATCTCGTAACCAATTCTCCGAGGCGTGCACCAAAGTATACATACTCCCAATGAGACCGAATATTCCGGTTGGGACAAGGCCATAAAGCCTTGAATTCTCCGCCCAATGGCAGGATATGGACTAAGTATTCCCACTACTTTCGCCACCGGCATTCCTACTACCACTCATGTCACTTTCTGAAGTATCCCTTTTCTTGAACCTGCGAAAGGGCGGTCGTAATGACTAGATGATGGCATGCTTGGCTGGCGTAGACAGATGGCTAGATTGCTCTATCTGTTCTTGTTGTTACTCTTGAAGCTCGTGCAGGCTTTCAGAAGTTGAGCAGCTCATAACCTGTTAGCGAGAGCATACCTACAGCACGAAATGATGTGTATCAGTGATCATGTTGCATGCAATGATAATGAATGTATGACTATATACAAAGCTCTCTTCCTTACATATAGCACAACATGATGTGTATGAGTGATCATGTTGTATGCAATGACAGGAAGAGAGATCAGAGAAGGTATCAATTATACGCACAGGAGAGTCCCTTTAGTGGCGCGTAACTTAAGCTATCAGTCTAAGAGATAGTCCTTTCCTCTATACAATGGCTAGATCGTACACTATTTATGTCTTAGGTCCTTTCGTCTTTCGTCCTGTTAGATTCTTATTATGTTTCTCTATTATATCTCTGTCAATCTATGTAACATGTGTCTTAGCACTCATCATTCACCTCCACGTCAGTCGCGCCACACATTACATAAGCACCACGCATACTTTCAACGCGTCCTACCACGTTGGGCGTGGACTTTGCATTAGAATTCGGCGATGTAATGGCTGTTGGAGTAGTTGTTAGGACGATTGGCGTAGAGGTAACGGATAGATGTGCTCGCGATGCGGATGATCGGATGATTATTCAGCTGTCGTGTGTCTGTGTGCTTACAAAACATGTGATGTATGATGAAAATATATGAACCAACACTGATGTGTCGTGCCGACACAAGCATGCGGGGCTGCGGGGCTCTCACAAACGACCCCGGGAAGCCGAATCGAACCGGGGAATCGAACAACAATCGCTGCACAAGATACTGCACCCAAGTCGCGCCAGCAGGATAGTGGAGCAAAGAGATACTGGCAAGATGGCTGCTTTAGCTGTGAAGGCCATTCCGCCAGCATCAAAAATCAACACAGACACCCCTACGACTGCATATGGACTTCCCCCTCCTATAATAACCAATCTCACTGAACAAGATGATGCAAAATCAATCATGTCCCCGACAGTTGCCACCCAGCTGGCCGATCTCAAGGACTTGCTAGTCAACGTGTGTGATGCTGTGAATGCCATCTTGCGAAAGAACAAGGACGCAACTCAGCTTTTGAAGCAACTGAATGCAGTCAAGGTGCGTATGAATCCAGTCATCTGAACACGCAACATCGACGTACTGTGATATGTAGGATGCATTCTTGGCAAACCTGGCCTCTCTATCGCACCATGTGTCAATGCCCCCCACCCAACCCCCGACGAGACCAGCATCACCAACGAAATCCATACGCTCCCACAATCTCCACATGCTCAATCATCCTATGAGTCCAGATGAGGTGGACTCTATCTCGGTCCTGGCTCATTGGGTTAACGAATTCAGATCCGCCGTGGTCAGCTTAAACGATCGAATTATGAAGGTCAAGTCTGCCAATTTGATGACTATTTCAGCTAAAAAGAAAAAGCTAGAGAAAGGCGTTGGAGAAGTCGCTGATGCCTGGAACAACTTGGTATGTGCCTGGTCACCATGTTCGTGGCAACATGGGACGCAACCCTCGATCGCAATCATAGATGATGAATCTGAGCATCGCAATAGCAAGGACTGGCACAACTTTCGCAGTAAACGCCACTGAGAATGTCGCCAAACTAGCCCTGGCATCAGGTAATCCAGATTGGGACGATCTAGTTCTTGACGATGCCGAAGTTCTGGTTTTGCAGGGGGATAAATTTATACTAGGATTTGGAGTGCGCAAAGACCCACAGACCGCGTACAGACGATACGAGGCGGCCGCAAGTCATCCACAAGCGTTGACTATGTTGGGTCTCATGAATGAAATGGGAATAGGCAGACCCGCCAAGGATTTAGCTGCTGCTGCTTCTTTCTATCAACAGGCTGCTGATCGTGGTGATGCTGTTGCATTGACTGCGTTGGGTCGCCTGTACGAGAGCGGCCAAGGTGTGGATGTGAATCTGGGCAAGGCCAGGGAATGCTATCAGCGCGCCGCCGAGAAGGGTGACCCAGATGGAATGGCAAGCCTAGGCATGGTTCTAGAACGCGGAATAGGAGACTTGCATCCAAACCCAGCATCAGCCCTACGTTGGTACACTCTAGCGGCTCAACAGTTCAACCATGCCCGATCCGCCACTGCAGCGGGATGCTTGTTGTACAAAGGTCAGGGACTAGATGTCGCAGTGAATCAAGTGCAGGCCGTCAAATTCTTCAGACAAGCCGCGGCTCTGGGAAATGAACATGCCATGAACTCACTGGGAGTTGCCTATGAAGAAGGATGTGGCGTAGCCAAGGATTTGGGATTGGCTAAAGAATGGTATTTAAGAGCCAGTGAGGGCGGTTCAGCCAGTGCAATGGCGAATTTAGGAAACATGTACCTGACAGAGGTATAGCAATGATTGAGTACGACAGTCCTGTCAGTCAGATTAACGTTTACACCCACGTGTAGAAAAATTATGAGCAAGCCTTCAGAGTCTTCCAACTAGCGTGGTCCATGGGTTGTGTCGAAGGAGCTTACGGACTAGGCCAAATGTATCAGCAAGGTTGCAAGGAAGGGGGTACATCAGACACCATTTTCTTACGAAGAGACGCAAAAATGGCCGAACGATACTTTGCCTCGGCCGTCCAACAATGCCACCTACCATCTTGTTTAGCACTCGGTAAACTTTACCTCAAACCATTGTTCAACAATCCAACCGCCGCTTTGCCATTGATTGCAGAAGCAGCTTCACAAATACCTGAGGCTATGGAGTTGGTTGGCCATCTATATGAGACGGGGACAGGATGTGCGAATGAGATGATTGACGAAGCGGTCAAGTGGTACAAGCGCGCTATTGAAGCCAATGAGAAGCATGGGAAGGCTATGGTTCGGCTGGGCATGCTCATGGAACGAGGCCATGGCGTTCAAAAGGAGTTAGGCCGCGCAGCAGATTTGTATGAGGAAGCGGGAAAGAGAGGCAACGTCGAAGCTTTAGAAAGACTAGAAGCCTTGAAGCGGGTTGGTTTACTATGAACGCCTGTACTACGAACTCTATTCGCACACGCTGAAGTCGGTTCTGATGCAACACACCTCATGATGATTGCGTTAGTTGTTCAGGTTTATTTTTTTTTTGGTACAAGGGAACAATTTAACTTCAATTTTTATACATGCCCTTTCCAAAATCCCTTTTGACACTGACGCAACAGCTATACATGTCTCATCAATACTTAGTAGCGGTAGTGACACTAGCGCATTGGGAGAATGTTGGCAACGGGCTCTTTGGAGGATTAACAAGGACTCACCTTTTACAGAAGAAAGACTCACTTTATATAAACTTCTTCGTCATGAGCAGTAGCAGGTTGTCCAAACAACTCGTTCATGTTTTCAAGGGATACTCCTTTGGTTTCAGGTACAAAGACAAGTACGTAGGCAAACATCAGAATTCCGCATGCTGCATACACAATATATTGGAACGCCCCTATAATTTCACGATGAGAGTTTCAATCATCCTTGTTAGATAAAGAGTAGCAAAGGTCGTGTTTGAGGATGCCTACCTAGTTTAAGTGCCAAAATTGGAGATACCTTAGCAATGAGAGCATTACCGACCCAATTGGCGGTAGTTCCAACACCATTGGCTTTAGCTCGAACTCTCAATGGTGTGAGTTCAGCTTGAACGACCCACTAGATGAGTGTGAATTAGGCCATCAATTAGGCCATCAAGTGCATACCAGTAACCAGCAAGTACTCACAACAGTTGGCCCCCAGCTGACCGCAAAGCTGAAGATAAATGTATAGATGAACAACATTGACCCGATCTTCGCATCAGGATATCCAGATTGAGCTAGTCGAGAACAGATGCAGACCATGATATGAGAGAGAGTGATTCCTACTGCACCACCCAACAAAAGATTGCGACGACCAAGTCGTTCAATTAAGTAGAGAGCCGGTATGGTGGATAGAAAGTTGACAAAGGCATTGATTACGACAAAATACGTTGACGAGGATTCCGCGTCGAAGCCCATGTCTTGGAACAGCTTGCCCACATAGTCTACGTTCGATGAATATGAGAGTCAGGATCTGCGCATGAGGGGGGAAGGAGAATGATGATTGTCATGTGTGCTTACACATGATTGCATTGATACCAGTGAGTTGTTGGAAACATTGAAGAAAAATGATGATGAACATTCCTAACATTATCAGTAGCGTTAAATGATGATAAAGTAGTACTATTGCTGATCAGCAGTCATTGTTGTGTTGCATTAGACTTACTAGATCGCAAGGAACCTCTCATCAATTCAATCCATCTGGCCTTTCCCATGACAGCATCACGTTCAACACCAAGTTTAATTTCATTGAGCTCGGGCTTTACAGCTTCCAGAGTTTCTCCTCGTAGTTTCGCAAGTACCACGTGCGCATCGGCGTAGCGTCCAACAGAGGCCAAAAATCGAGGCGTTTCCGGTAGAAAGAACAGAGTGATGCAGAGCAAGAGGATACCAGGTGCAGCTTGAATTGCAAATGCAACTCGCCACTCAGTTTGATCGGTGAGTGGCGTTTTCATGATGATGGTGTTGACGGTGGAGGCAATCAAAATGCCAAAGGTGACCATAAGTTGGAAGATGGCTATGATGTAAGGAGTTTAGACCAATTTAGAAGAGCCCATGCTGCGATATTGTCTCACAGACACACAAAGATGGCAAGCATCACAAACCTGTTAGAGTACCACGAATAGCAGCAGTTGACGATTCCGCAATGAACATTGGAACAGTAGTGGACAAGACACCAACACCAGAGCCACTAAGATTCGAAATGATTAGTCAGGCGTTCGCACACTTGTCAAGGTCCGATGTTCGGACAGGCGACCCAAGGAGTTGTTCCAGGTACATACCCAACGATTCTACCCGCATAGAGCATGGGAAGATTGAGTGATGCTGTTTGGACGCCAGCGCCAATACAAAATAGGCAGCATCCTATGAAGTGTCAAGAGCACAGAGACAAGTGTTAATAAAGTGTCAAACACCAACCGCAAAGCTCTAGTAATAAAGAGGATTCTAGCAGCCGTACCTATAAGTATGGACTTCTTTCGGCCTAGAAAATCGGCAAGGAAGGAAATCATGATGGATCCAGCAATGGCTCCCACGAGAAAGACCGAGGAGACGTTTCCATTGATTTCAGCCTCGTGATCATGGTCCCTTGACTCCAAGAAGTAATCTTGGAAACTGTTCATCAACAGAATCTGGTCGACTACACCAACTTCATATCCAAAGAGAAACCCGCCTATGTTTCATCCACGGACGTTTGATGGATTGATTAGGAAGTGTCAAAGTAAGCAAGGGCTCAAAGTCAATGGTGGTCCAACAAGTGGAAGCCCAATGATCGTAAAGCCCAAAAGATGCTCAAGATGCTCCAGCTACCACTTTTCTCAACCTCTTTGATATGTTGCTCATATCACATACCTAAACCAGCACCAAATGCAATCAAGTAGTTGTAAATTTGCATCCTGATAGTCGTCCCCGCTCTTCATTCACTACTGTATTGCCGATGATATGTCGTAGAAGTGATTGTTGGAAGATTTGGAATGAGAAGCGGGCTTCTATTATTCCTGTGGTTGGTGTCTTGTGATCTTGACAGGTGAAACACGCACGGCGAGGTGGCCACAAGGGCGGCTGCCAATTCTCAGCGGGAGGGACATAGGTGTCAATTTCCGTTGCAAAGTCACGATGTTCGCGTATATGATAACCACTATGTGTGAGTTTGTTCAATCGTCAGTTGTTCACGCTTCAATGAGCCAACCTAAACAAGAATCGATGGGAGTTAGGAGGCAATCGCCTTCATACCCAAGTGCCGCCATGAGTCACGCTCCATTCACATCGAAAGTGGACAGCTGTCGCCGTCAGACCATACAGTCACATCGCGATACATAGGGTCCACCCATATCAAGAGCATAAGATCACGGTGGCGCTTCACCCTAGGCACATACAATAATCGGAGTCGACAGTACCGTGATCGACCTAGTGATGCGCAATTTTATTTGGATACACGTTGATGACTATCATCAGCCTATTGAAACAGAGTGTATTTGTTGGCTGCCGCATTGGGAACCCCTGGATGAAGCTTACTCGCCAAAGCGAAGCATTGAGCATGAGAATTCATTGAGATGAGTATGTACCGTGCAACCGTGGACTCTGCTGGAGCGACCATAGCACGAACGCTGGGATTATACTTTGAACAGCAGATTACTCAGATCAGTTTTTCGAGCATAGAATACACAATTAATTAGCTCATATAAGCATGTGTAGAGTCATTAGGGCGAAAGTACCTTTCGATAAACAATCGTAGTTAGCGGCATAGAGAGGCAACAATGGGTAAGGACATGGGTCCACAATGAAGAGAACTTTAAATACAAGCGTGAATGTAAGTGAAAACAATGCAAAGAGACGATAGGAAAGCAATACTAGATGCATACAATCCGATCATCTCAGCTGAGTTGCATAATCATCAAAGAACGGATGCAATAGAGCCTTCTCGGCACTCATCCTCTTCTCAGGTTGGTATTCAATCAGGCGACCTAACAAATCAATGCCGTTTGCGTCCAGTTTGGGAACGAGTGTATCGAGCAATTGCTTGGCATAGATTGGAAAATCCTGCTTGTATTCTGGCAGTTCTGTTATCTTTGGCCATGACTAGGTTGCATTTATAATGTGATGTGAGTAGCAGTGGGGATTTGAGTTGGATGCACCCACTTGTTCATCTGGCGTTCCCAGCACTTTGAAGATTCGCGACAGTTGATCACGGACAGAACTACCTGGAAATAAAGGTCGTCCTATGAAGTGTAGGCTGTTTAGTATCTTATAAAAGCGGTGCACGTATGAAATGAGCTCACCCGTAGCCATTTCTAAACGTTATGACAACAGTCAGTAAGTGTCGCCCTACGCAAAATGAGTACGCCGTGCATAAAAGGATGTACCTGCAAAGATACAACCCGCAGACCATAAATCGATGGATGTAGAATATTGTCTTGATCCCATTAAAACATCAGGCGCCCGATACCATAGTGTAACCACTTCATGAGAATAACTTCGCACAGGTATACCAAAAGCTCTAGCTAAACCGAAATCGCCCAATTTCAATTCTAACTTTTTGTTGATCAAGAGATTTCTAACAAGGGTGAGCATACAGCTCAGACACATTTCTATTAGCTTAAGAATACATGGACCTACTGTGGCTTCAGGTCACGATGTAGTACTCTGTTGGCGTGACAGTATTCGATGCCTTTCAGCAGCTGAAACATCAGGTGCTATATGTTTTATCTGTAAGTAGTGACGCAAGGACAGACATATAATGTGCATACTTTGATTGTGGGGAGATCAATATCACCGGCATAAGTATCCAGGAACTTTTTCAAATCCGAGTCCATATATTCGAATACGAGGGTCAGCTTCTTTTCCGTATGGATTACATCGTATAATCTATGATGTCTCTCATTGTTAGGGCAGGGTAAGCTCGGCCATGGTGCGATAATGTACAGGAAAGGAGGTACGTATGCACCTGAGTATGTTTGGGTGTTTAAGTTCCTTGAGCAATGATATCTGTGGGGTTGACAAGTCAGGGGCGGTGATATGTGGGAAATGTGGTGGGGCAAGTAGTCACTTCTCTGATAGCTGTGCATGGCACTCCTTCCTCTTCGTTATCCAGCCGTATCTGTTATGGCAAGCGCGATTAGCCTTCAGGTTGGAAGCAAGGAGGGGGGGGGGGAGCTTCGGAGCACAGCGTAGCACATCACACCACATCCGATGACAGATTACATACCCTCTTGAGTGCGACTATTTCACCCAGGTCCTTATTCTGTGCCTTGTATACAATGCCATAGGTGCCTATTCACTCGATATGATGAGGGGGGAATGCTCCTGCGAAATGGGGGTAGTCCAATGTTGATTTGTCAACGGATACAAGCGACGTCTGCATACCTTCACCCAGTTTCTCGATTTTCTAATGACAAGCGTATGTTAGGATGCTCGAGATGGGCTCCGGTGTCGCTCTTGTACTCGCTCGCTTGCACTCACCTGGTACTTTTCCATGCTGCTATAACCTACAAAAGTAGAGAAGCAAAAGAATGAAACGGACAGCACTCAACACGAGACAACGCTGGCCCTGCGCTCTACGCTGCTCTATGTACTGTATATAATCACGGCGGGCGTACTTTGGATGCGCTGCTTTGCACGGCTTGTAGCTGTGACGGATGGATACGAGAGCCAGTGGATGCGAGCGAGGGCCATTTGGCGACTGCGGAGTCTGTTCTTCAGTCTACGACGCCATGTCCTCGTTGGGGCCATATTGCGCCCGAAGCAGTCAATTCCGGGTCCAGGTCTGGACATGGCATGCACCGGTTGACATCTATCCGTCCCCAGCCCATCACCGCTTCTCTCAGTGGCAAGTGCTGCGTTACTACTTGGACCATCGCAAGCGCCTGGTGCATAAACCACTACATCCGATGCGTCCTCATCATCATCATGTCATCCAAGCAAAGGCGAACAAGAGGGAGATGGAACAATGGAACTTGTCTACAGCGTGGCTGCAGAAAAATCGAATTCGTGTGGACTGGGAGCTTGGCTGATGGTGAGCCACTGGTTCAGCTCTCTGGCGGACGACATGGCGCTCGACATCATTGCGGCTTTGCCACGTCAACCTTTTGTATTCCAACATCAGCACTGGAATACTAGGCCCCGCATGCTAACGAAACCTGGCCCTCGTCTAAAACGATTATGCGGTCGTGCCGGGCTACGTTGATTGCTTTGACGTGCCGTGGGAAGCAATCTCATCTCATAACAGTCACGTCACTTGCTGGACATTCAAGTTGGGACAAGCAACTCGACGCAACACAAAAGCAACAACCAGCTGGGCTAAAAAGGGACTGCACAACGCTGGCCGCACATACCGTCGGTATCATCCAAAGCTGTCACTCCGTTCGGATCGTGGGCCATTCCATCGGCAACCATCCAAGCAGTCAGCCAATCACCTCAAACTGAGATACACTGCGCAGCTAGTGACCGTGCCATATACCGTCGGTCAACGCACTATAAGGCATCCGGCTTATCTACGACATCCAATCCGTCCCCTGTCGTTTCCTACCATTGAGAGGTTTACAAGATGGCTACTTTCGGAACTACGATTGTTACCACTGCAACCTATATGCTTGGTGTTGGTATGTAAACCTTGCCATATTGTCATGGCTGCCTTTGGATTGGATTTTGTTATTCCTGTGCTGCGTTTCGTTTCATCCACAACCCCGCCCTATGTTTGGAGTGGTATACCTTTTCAAACTATGACAGAGACCGTCATCCCTCCACTGAAACATATTCCCCCACGACATAGGCTTCGGCCAGCGTCAGGCAGTATATCTCGACCTCAATCAAACCAATCCCATCTTCACCGTCAAAACAGGCCTACCATCACTTCCATACGAGAAGTACTTCAGCTGTGTCAATTTCTCTAATGACGTCTACTGTATCTCTGACAGTATGAAGTCACTCTACAAATTCGATCAAGCCACCATGTCATTGCAACCATCTCAAATCCTTGATACGGATCCATTGCCTTCTTATGGTACTGTCAGTCTTGTTGTACTCGGTAATACCGTATATATGTACGGCGGGCTAGACCAACCACTGTTGTCTACCATCAATGTTGATACGGGCATGATCACACGGATCACACCCACTAATATGCCTCCTCCGAGAACAGGATTTAGCATCGCTGCAATCAGTCCTCACGAAGTAAGTTTTATCAATTGAAAACTGTTTTTGTTGGCTGCTCAAAAGCACCAACTCATCTATTCAACAACCACAGTTCCTGGTCATGTATGGTCACGACATAAACGGCATCCCAACGGACACTATCTACAAATACAATGATCAATCCAACGCTTTTACAAACGTCACCACAACCGGCACCCCTCCCATGTCTGGTGTAAATTATCCGGTGTGCACCTACCCAAACCAACTCGTCACCGTCACAGGCGACCTTGCTGGCATCACTCAAGTCTACACTCTAAACACCATGACAAATGCATGGACGTCGTTTCCAAAGCCCTTGGGAGGTAGCTACGCGCCACTAGGCGGTGAACGAGTGGGTCTTGCCTGCTTCAATGGTGTACAGCATCCAGACGAACATTTTCTAGGACTTGTATTCGATCCAGTCGCTATATATGCATTAGATATGCAAAAAGGTCAATTCATTGGTAATACTGTTGGAATGACAAATAGCACGGCCGACCAAGGAGTACCGCCACCACCGCCACCACCATCAGGAGGAGTACCGACACCACCACCACCACCACCACCACCAGGAGTACCATCACCACCACCAGGAGTAGTAGTTGCGTCACCGACTGCCTTTGGCAGTGCTTTCCCATCAGCAACCCCTATGTTCCCAATGGCGTCAGCTTCTACCGCAAGTATGGCACCAGGCAGTCTGCCTATGGAGTCACCCACTATTGATCCATTTCCAATGAGTTCGCCAAATCCCAATTCTTTTCCATCTCAGTCTGTGGTACCTACAGCCGCTATTGTCTCTTCAGGTGAGCTCCCACCCGCAGAAGGAGGATTGGGCAATGTGCTAATGCCCTCACTCTCATAGGAGTACCAAAGACCATCATCATCTCAATCTCTGCCTTTGCAGGAATGATTGCATTACTGGCGGTCTTTTTGTTCGTCATGGATCTTCAGGTATGTCGGATTCTATGTATTATGTCAATCAACGTACTTACTCGAAAGACTTTGATCAATCAATAAATAGCGACGACGAGCTCGGCGACCCCCCAGAAATGTAGAATCTGAAGTTTGGGCTGGAATGCCAGCACCACCACTAGCCACTGCCGCACCTACCTCATACTCAGGTTAGGACACATCTTCTGTCGGTATACCCCGAATTCGAATCGTACCAATAACGAAATCATCATTCTATAGGTGGGCCCGGAGCTAGTGGATCGTCAGGCCACGAATCTACTCTCGAAGACTATCTAAAAGTAATGCAACAACGTGCTGATGCAGCAAAGTATCGCAATTCAGGTCATTAAACGTCAGCGCATCGCGCCTCTGACTTTTGAATGCTGGGTGGTTTTCTGGTCTGTGACTATGTATATTCTGTGAGTGGGGTCGTTCGTGTTTAGTCTTGGTGCCGCAGCACATAATGTGTATTTAGTGCAAGTATTTTTTGGGAAGCTGGAATTTCTGTGTGGCTACTAATAGTGATGATTTTGAATTTCATCTTTTACCTACTCGTTTGGTTTCTCGCTAGAATTGAAATAGCTTTGTTCCAGGTTTTAAAATCACAAGAGATTTTTTCTTTTCAAGAGTCGAAGGAAATGGGTTGGTTCACTAATTCGTGACACCAGCAGGCAGGCTAGTCCTTCTTTCTTCCTCTATCAAATCACCGCATCTATCACGGGTGTCACCAAGCACACGCACTCATGTCATTATGGCCTAATTGATGACGCAATAGTGCGGAGCCGGCAAACATCACACCGGCACACTCCATGTGTTTTCCCCCCGGACGCCCCTCCCCAACTATTCGATACAAATACTAGCTGGTCAGTATCGAATAAGAGGATTAATCGCTACAGCTCGATCGACGGTCCCAGATTCCTTGTTGAAATCACCAGTCCAACCAGTCCAACCAGTCCAACCAACATGAAACCATTCTTACTGCTGCTCGTATGGAGCGCTGCCGCCGCTGTAGCTTCACCCATAAGCAATAGGCATAGGACCAGTACTGAACGCCGCCGCAGAAACAATTTCGGACCAGATATACCGCGAATTTATGAGCATGGACTGTTGCATAATTCTCAGGATCCCTTTATCCAATCATACTTGACCACCGGTACAAAATCATTATGGAAACAAGATGGAACAATGGAGAATCTTGTATCTCTTGGGGTACAATATGCTATGGAGCGGTTGGGTATTGAGAGGGATGGTATTGTGGTGTCGTCTTCTCATACTGCGCACCATACTGGAGTTACCCACGTGTACTTGCAGCAAGTGGTGGATGGATTAGAAGTTGTTAATGCCGTCGCTAATGTGAATGTAGATGGCCATGGACGAATTATATCATTTGGGTCTTCGTTTTACTCCAAAAACGGTGCCCGTGGTAAACTCGGTCTGCTGGTTTTGAATACGCAGTCGCAACCTTCATCAAGCCGTGCCCCATCAGTGTCCAGTTTGGTCGTAAACCATCAGATCAACGCTGCCTCCAAAGCAGTGGAGGCTTTTGCCAGATACCTGGAAGTTGATCTAAACCATGTCACAGAGTCACCCATTATTGCCACGTCATCTACTGAACCGCCGCGCCATATTGTAAAAGCACCTGAATTAGCTGTCAGCGATATACCAGCGCAGGTCAAATATATTCAAACGGAGGCTGGTGAACTCCAACTCGTATGGGATCTACAAGTCGAGATGATTGATAATTGGTATCATGCTCATGTCGATACTGAAACTGGAAGCGTCGTTTCGCTTATTGATTGGGTGGCCGATGCAAGCTATCATGTTTTCCCACTAGGCACCAATTCACCGAACGATGGAGATAGAGTTCGAGTCCACGACCCTGCAATCCCAAAGGCATCACCACTAGGATGGCATGATCGAGATCAGCTCAAGCTATCAACGAAAACAATAGGCAATAATGCATACGCACAAGAGAATTTAGAAGGGAGGGCTAATTGGGAGAACAATTATAGACCCGATGGTGGTCGAGATTTAGATTTCAGTTTCAAGCTGGACTTGAGAAAAGAACCTTCTAGTTATTTAGACGGTTCCATTACCAACTTGTTTTATTGGGTTAATTCTATTCATGACTTGTTCTATGTTTATGGATTTGATGAGCAGAGTGGCAATTTCCAAGAGGAGAATTTTGGAAAAGGAGGTCGTGGGAATGGTATGTATGCTTTCACCACCACAATGCCTTTCTGAATGCGGACACTTAAATTCAATACGGCAATACAGATGCTGTCATTGCAAATGCACAGGATGGAAGTGGTTACAACAATGCCAATTTCGCAACGCCACCAGATGGTCAACATGGTAAAATGAGAATGTATGTTTGGGATGCCACATCTCCCAATCGAGATGGTGATTTGGAGAGTGGAATCATAGTCCATGAGGCCTGTCACGGATTGACAAACAGATTGACCGGTGGGCCAGCCAACAGTGGTTGTTTAGGATATGGTGAAAGTGGCGGGTAAGCTCATCCTTGTTGATTGTATTCTGCTGCCATGGAGTCGACCTATCTTGTCACCAATAACAGAATGGGAGAAGGGTGGGGCGATTTCATAGCTACAGTATTGAGGATGAATCCTAATACGACAAGGGACCAAGACTTTGAAATGGGTAGCTACGCTAACGGCGGTAATGGAATCAGAAAGTTCAAGTATTCGACCTCCAAATCCACCAATCCGTCTACCTATGGATACACTCGCAAGGCTGGTTACTGGGGTATGCATCTGGTGAACAGGAAATGTGTTGGACTGGGGCACTCAACTGACGAGGTGCATTTTTTCGACGTAGGGGTTCATCGAAAGGGTGAAGTATGGGCAGAAATACTTTTCGAAGTATTCTGGAACTTACTTGATGACCATGGCTTTGGTCCGAACTGGTTTGACACTCCATTGAATGACGATGATGGGCAAACATACCTCGATTTCCGAACTGGTCAACACGTTTCCAAAACTGGTCAAGATCAAGATGGTGCCGCAGGATACAAGACGAAACCAAGCCCAGATAAGCACAAGAAGAAAAAGCCACACCACCCAAATCCACGCAAACCATCCAACCGATACCCTGGCAACGTCCTAGCATTACAATTGATTGTAGATGGATTGAAATTGCAACCATGTAACCCAACTTTTGTCGATGCTCGTGATGCAATCTTGTTGGCGGATCATCAATTCACGGGGGGTGCAAACCAATGTGCATTATGGAGAGGCTTTGCGTCTCGAGGTTTAGGTAAATCGGCAAGACCAGGCGGGCACGAGGCTTTTGACATGCCACATCAGTGTGAAGAGGTCATGTAGAATTCAGTAGTAGTAGTCATAGTGTTGAGAACTTTATTATTATGTAACTATATGGTCAGCTTGTCGGGGGAGGGGGGGGGGATGGTGTAGGACTAGGTGTAGGACGAGCATGCAATGACGGATACAGGCCATGCTGAGAATGGTTTTGTAGTTTGTTATTGCTGGACGTCTACTGATGATTGTAACATAGATTGTTATTTTGTATTTGAACTTTTGTCTTGTCCCTTGCCGGGATCTATTGTAATATGATATACTTGTATATGATGCGCTGCGGACGCCAGATACGTCCACCCCTTCCAAGGGTGCCGCGCCCTGCCTGGTCCTCGTGCGTGAGGGTACCATCAGACCGCACGCCTTTATCAGACCCCCCCCCCCCCACCTTACTCGGAGTCCAGGACCATTGAGAGACTGTACTATAAGATTCTAGCCCGGACAGGCAGCACGAATGTCGTCGTTGAGCTCGCCTCTCCTCCATATCCCGACCAAACGGACCGACGAAGTTGATTACGGCCCGGCATTCAGAGCTTATATCCACAGCGCATATCAGGAGGATCCCGACAAATATCTGCCCGAAATCAATCATCTGAACAGGCTACGTCAGGATACACGTGGTGCCGGCAAGGATTTGACTGGAAGAGACATCTTGTACAGATACTACGGCCAGCTGGAACTACTGGATTTGCGATTCCCCGTCGATGAAAAGAATATAAAGATACTATTCATATGGTATGTACTCCATGTATCCTGCTCTACACGCATCTTGTTTGGATTAGCGCGATCTTGGTGACGACCGGTGGAGCCGATGATCTGACGTGCAACTGCACCTTAGGTATGATTCATTCTCGGGTAAGTCTATAGCACAGCATTCTATTGCCTATGAGAAGGCTTGCACTATATTCAACATTGCTGCGAGTAAGTCGAGACAAACATCCATGTGTCATTGCGCTTTTACACCCATCGACGCTCACAATAGCTTGCTCCTCAATCGCTGCCCTTCAAAATCGATTCGAGGCGAGTGGATTGAAAATGGCCTTCAATTATTTCCAGGCTGCCGCTGGTCTCTTCTCATATATCAATGACAATTTTTTACATGCTCCCTCGTTGGACTTGTCTCGTGATTCCATAAAAGCACTGGCAGACCTAGTCCTGGCTCAAGCTCAAGAATGCTTTATAGAGAAGGTAGTCCTGGAAAAGAAACGCGGTACATTGGTGGCCAAACTGGCGGCACAAGCTGCTCATCAGTATACCATGGCGTTGGAAGGCCTTGGTCATGCGTCACTAAAGGGTCAATTTGAAAAGGCGTGGCCAGAGCTCATCAAGGTATTTTAGACAGCCTCCTCACTCTTATACGTGCATGCTTATAGTTCACTTCATCAACACCTGACCACAGGTGAAAGCAAAGCATTTCCAAGCTGTAGCAATGTATCATAAAGCATTGCAATTAGAGACAGAAAACAAGTATGGAGAGATTGTAGCGCATCTGACTCTAGCAGAAACACATGCCAGAGACGCACAAAAATTGGCAAACACCTTCTTAAGTTCTTTCCCATCATTCACCACGTCATCACTGAGTAATTCGTCAGATTCAGGGCCGGGTCAGTCAACTGCTGCTGCTGCCGCTCTGGTAGAAACCACAAAGATCAATTTGGCATTGATCACTGACCATAAAAACAGATCAACAAAAGATAACGATATCATCTATCATGAGATGGTACCAAATCCCGAAACTTTACCACCGATAGACAAACTGGCGGCCGTCAAACCCATTACATTTTCAGAGGTCTGTGCTGGTGGTGCAGCAGATATACCAAAGATAATAGGTCCAGATATATTTGCAAAATTGGTACCGTTATCTGTACATGAATCGAATTCCGTCTACTCTGAAGAAAAGGACAAATTGGTGAGATCCGAGAAAGAAAGAGCATTGGCTGCTGATGGTGAATTACAGGCTTCATTAGAATCCATGGATTTGATGTCGACGCTAGACAGGTTGAAACGATTTGTCAAGGGTATCAATGCTGTAGATGATTCTATGAGATTGCCTGATGAAGTCCGAGCATGGAACCAGGCTGTGCAAACTGCAGAGGATGGTCTAGGTGGCCAAACTCGTACTGACGAATTAGTTTCCAAACTGGATGGTCTGAAACAAAGAGTACGGGAAACACTTGATGAAATAGGTAGATTGCTGGAGAAAGAGCAGTCAGCTTGTGAGGCCATGAGGGTGAAATATATGGATTTGTGGACTCAGGAACCGTCGGGGCGAATAACGTCGACGTTACGAGCAGATATTCGGAGACATCGAGAATCCTTTGATCAAGCTGCTGGTACCGATAATTCTTTATTACAGCGAGTTGCTGAATCGACACGAGAAACAGCTGATTTGAGACAGAGTATTGAACACGTCGAATCCGTGTTTGCAAATGTTGTATTGGCAGATATTGGTAACCAGGCGAAAGTCAAGGAAGCCAATTTGATGGACGATGATGGGGTTACTATCAATGGTACCAAGGGACTGAATGTCTTGGGAGAGCAAATGGTGGTTGAAAAGCTGGATCAGCTTTTATCAAGATTGCGAAGTTTGAAAAAGGAAAGGGTTGAATTTCTCGACGAATTAAAGCAGAAGGTACGTACATGCCTGTGTGACCATTTCTGCAGTGGCTTGATGCTCTTGGTCTCTGTTCATACCTCCCATGAAATAGACCCAGCAGGATGATATCGCTGGTCTATTGCTACTCAATAAAAATAAAGAATCACAGATATATGCCACGGAAATTGCAAAGTTCAAACCAATACAGGCAAAGTTGACAGCAAATCTGCATTCTCATCAACAGTTGTTGCAAGAGTTGGGCAATGAGTATGGTCGATTACGAGAGTCATCAAATGGTCTAAAGACTTTGGATGGCAGGGATCGGCGAAAGAGCAAAATTGTAGCTGAATGGAGAGAGTATTATCTAAAATGGAGCGAGATTCGTGACGGCTTGAATCGTGGTATTCAGGTAAGTTTTTTCCTCCGCAACCAGTATTGAATGCACATGATTGGAAACTCCTGAGTACATCTACAGTTCTATTCTGGGTTGAGCGAATTGGTGGATGGATTAAAGGACTCGGTGTTCCATTTTGTGCAGAAACGAGATAATGAACGTAATCAATTGGTCAAGAAAATTGAGGACGACCAAGCAGAAAGGGGTCAGCAAGCTCTAAGAGAACAGCTCCGGAAATTGAGCGTCACTCCATCATCCCCTACTTACCAAGGACCACCATCGAATCCGTCACTGTTGGGTGCATCATCTTCAACAGGAGTTGCATACTTTCAGTCACAGCTGTCAATTACACCACCATCATCTATGCCAATACCACCACCAGTAGCGAATAATGCAATACCTCCAGCTCCCATTCAGGCTTATGCGCCGAACACGATGCCATACGCGCCACCTGGGAATATGATGAACCCATCTAATAGTCAGCCACCTCCCGGCTTGTATAGTAGTTATAATACAGGCAGACCTGGTGCATCAGCAACACCCCCAGCTATACCCCCAAATCCGTATTCTCCGCATCCTTCTACCACAACCACGCCTCCTTCACTCTATGGTCAGACGGGCAACAGTAATCACTTTCATCCTGCTACTAGTGCATCGAACTACCAGCCGAATGCACGGCCACAAACACCACAATACGAAGCGCGAAGTCAATATACATACTCCAATACACCATACAGTAATCCGCCCGCCCCATATCATCAAGCGCAGATTCCATCAAATCAATCCTCATATATGTCGACTGTACCACAACCACATTCCGCATATGCATTACCACCATCACCAGCTTCACAGTATGGAGGAGCACCACCTCCGCAACCTCCGTCTTCTGTACCGTCATATGGTGTATCACAGTATAGTCCTTACGGTGGTAGTTCGTCTTACAGCTCTGCGCCGCCTCCTAGTAATCAGCCACCATATGGCGCAACACCCCAGTCTAATTACGGTAATTACGCGACACCTTCTGTTCCACCGGTGCGTACGGTATCGAACATTTCTTGGTCGGTGATGAATAGTACCTCGCTGACTGTTTCTTATTTCTTCTAACGTAGTCTGCGACTAGTGGTCAGCCGCTGTCACAATATAATCCAGCACCAGCTACAAGAGGATACAATTCTGAATTTCGACTGCCACCAAGTCAGCTGCCGTCATGGCAAGGTTATACTCATCCAGCGATACAGCCATACTCTCACCCGCCACCTTCTGCCACGAATGTACCAAATAGCTATAGTGGATATGCTCCTCAACCAGAGCAACACAATGTCTACAATCCGTCTCCGCGGTCAGCCACATACAGTCAAGCGCCACCACCTCAACAATATGGCCATGGTATGAATCCGGATGCTCCTCCACATCCACAAGTAGGTCGGAGACCACCATCGTTGATGGACTAGTGGTTGCGATTGGTAGCAAACGGTTGTGAAAAGTATAATGTATAGGAGGTAGTATGTCGATCTGCTGATGCTTGCAAAGTGGGTCCCTGTTATTGAAAGCGATTTGCGATTGATTATGCGAATATTCGGACTGTAACTGAATGAGGTCAGTTTAAAATAACACCATCATCGTGCAAGCGGGTAAAGCAACTTGTATCTAGCACTAGATAATGTCGAGACAGGAAATAGCACAGCCTTTTTCGGGGCGAATGTATTTTGAAAGCGTCGAAACGGAATGTTTGCAGGCTATTGTGACTATTTGTAACGTGAAGGTTGTGGGGTGATTCTTCTTTCGATGCTTTTGACATGCCGGCGGGAGTCAGGCTTGCAGTGATGGCAGGCTACTACGATAGTTGTGTGCACATGTAGGTAGTCATGCTCGAGTCAGCAGTAAACGCGAGGCTGAGCCACTTTCTGAAGTATACAAAGTAAACAAATTTGCAGCGCCAGTCTCCCTTGACGCAGACAACATCATATATCATGTACCATATACCATATAGCGTGCGTTGCCAGTGACTTTGTGTACTCACGCCCGAGCTCTTTGGGGCGAGGAGAGTGCATATCTTCATTGCTGATAACCCCGGTAGGCGTGCGTACCGTCGACAGATAAGGTCTCGTACCTCGGGATCCGGCTTTTTGTCGCTAGCCCCATTCTCTGGCCGTTTGCCGCTGCTTGTAGGCGGTCTAATAGCGATAATGGGTAAAGGAGGCAAGAAACTCACTGACGATGATTGCAGCAGCGGTGTACAGCAATCCACACCTACCAGAGCCAAGACGAGTACAAGTGCACCATCATATACTCACATAGCGTCTGCGGCTGAGTCGCCTCTTACACTCCAGCCATCCGATACAGGCACCAACCACCAGCATCAACCCCCACATTGCTGGCACCCCCCAGCCAAGAGTAACAGCAGTTCAGGGAAACGGCCATGGCCATGGCCAGCATCGTACAAGAAGCGATCATCCGTATCATCGTCCGTCAATCGTAGTAGCACCAGCGCTGGTCTGAAACGAGCCGTGCGTGCATATTTGCTGCCCAGAATACGAGCCGAAACACCATACTTGGTCCGTCTCCAGACCGCACATGCGTGCCCATTCAACGACTTTTTCTTCACGTACATTGGTGCGTTCGGGACACACAGCGCGTACATGGTGCTGCTCCCCCTCATTTTCTTTGCGGATGCAGACGTCGGCGGTGTGAACCGGCACCACTACGGACGCGGCCTGGTCATCATCCTCGCTCTCGGGGTATACATCACGGGGCTGCTCAAGGACTGGCTGTGTCTGCCCCGTCCGCCGTCGCCGCCGCTCGTGCGTCTGTCGGCGTCGTCGTCGGCGCATCTCGAGTACGGATTCCCATCCACCCATGCAGCAAACGCCGTATCCGTGTCGCTGTACAGTCTGGCATATCTGCTGGTCTACGTCTGGCCGTCGGCGCAGTGGACCGTGGCGCAGTGGCTGGTGCAGTGTGCGGGCACACTCGTGCTGGTTGGGTATGGCGTGCTGGTGCCGCTCAGCAGGATATACACGGGGATGCATTCGCTCACGGATGTTGTGGGCGGGTGTGTCTGCGGCGCGGCGATCGCCGCGGCGTATATGGCCGTGCTGGACCCGTTTGAGGCTTGGCTGGATGGCGGAGTCGTCGGTATGTGTCCCTGCCACCCGTTGTTGTGTCACGCTGCTGACAACCGCATCGGCAAATAGTCCCTGCGACACTCATCCTCGCTACGGTGCTGTCCCTGTTGATATACCCGGATCCGCGCGATGCGTGTCCGTGCTACGACGACGCGGTGTCGTTCAACGCCGTCGTTTGTGGACTCTTGCTGGGCGACTGGGGCGTGCGCGTGCTGGGCCATTCGTATTTAACGCCAGCGCCATTTGCGGGGTCAGATGCGTCGTGCGGGAGCTGGCGCGAGTGGAGTCGGGTTGCGGGATTGAGAATGGCGCTTGGTACGCACGGCTGGACATTGATGGACGCTTTGGACGTGTCTGGTATTCACATCATTCGCTATAGGTGTGGCGGCTGTTGTGGCGTGGAAGGCGGTATCGAAACCAGTATTCAAGGTACTATTTAAAACATGCGGAGCCCCACCTGAATCGCTACAGTACGTGTGTTTTTCTATACACGATTATGGTCTGATACCACATATTGAAAAAAATATTGTTGATGCAATAGATCACCCGACGGAAAATTCAAGCTCCCTAGGTATACCGCAGACACACTAGCACGTCTATGCTCATACACAGGTCTAGCATTCTGCGTATCACTAGGTGTGCCCTTGCTCTTGTTTAAAGCTACGGATTTGCACCACTAGATGGCCACAACAGAATTGTGTTCGCATGCTTGTAATATAAATGTCGGATTGCTTCGCCGCCAAGGCCCACGGGCTTGTATTCGTGGTTCCGCTAGTTGTTTGTCATGAATGTAAAAGTGCTGACATCCCGTCCCCTGTCCACACGTGTACCTGCGAATTCAATGCTAGCCGACGACGCGTCCCAGGACTCAAACACGTTTTGACGTGGGTGGCACAGTGTTAATGGTAATCAATGTATTGATTATGCCTTGGGCGTCATCAATTTGTGTGATCGCGCTTCAAATGACGTCACACAGACATGACGCGCAGCAGGCTACTATGGTTTAGTTTATGTATATACATCTAACTGCCACGTTCCTCGTCAAATGCTGGATCACGAGCAATCTACTTTGAGAAATCCAGTTGCCTGTACTTCCAATACTCCTTACGTATGGGATCATGTTGTGTCAAAAGCTCGAGCACCTAATACGTCGTCATGTCAGCTGCAACGTGAGATTTTTGTGAGATAGTCCGATTCGCTGCTCTGGACCGACGCCACGCCAGACAAGAACTCACCTTTTGAGCAGACGCTTTGGCATCATTTTCACCCTTTTTGAGTTGCAGCTCATAGACATCCAACATGTACAACAAGGCCTGTGAGATGTGCGATTTGACGTAATCTTGAGCTAGACTGACTAGTGACTGAACTTGATCAAGGGATTGGTTGTGATACTTTATGATCCTATGATTAGTGATTCACGATTGTGTGAGCAGGAGGCAAAAGAAAATCAGCCACTCGGGATAAGCTACCCTCTGGCATAGGACCAAGGTGATTCGTTATGTGGTGCTAGCTTTATCTTGATAATCACATACCTATTTGCGACACATGAGCAATCCACCCAACGCATAGAGATCAGTCGTGCACGAATACTCACTCCATCTCTTTCTCAAAATCAATGTCCCCAAAGCCCTGAGGTCTGTTTCCAAAATAAAAATATCGATGCGTCCAAGCCGAATTGTTCCTCACATCCTTATCCAGAAATGTATTGACGTCCAACAATTCGTCATCCCAGAATTCACGTGTTCTCCCGAATTTTGCGAGTACCCACTGTCTGTAAGTCCACAGATGATAATTCTTGGAGTCATCAGCAAGCATTTGGTTAAGAAAGGGCCTTTCATTGGCAGGATTCCCAAGTCGTTCTATTACTACCAGGCGATGGTGCCTGATTCGATACGGTTAGGTCTGAAGATGTCAAGCAAAACATCATGAAGTGTGAGTCGTTTACCAGATTTGATACGACTTGGGTTGGTAGACAGAGAGTTTGTTCAACCACTCCATTTCTCGATCGTAATCAGCGTTCAAGGCCTCTAGACAGTCGGCTCGAAGCTTCCTGAACCGTGACAACAGGGATTACATTGTCAGTATGTCTGCCCACTAAGATCGAGTAGGTGGGACAGGAACCGCACCAGACGGTGTAATGAGCAGCATTCTGGGATATAATGGACGCGGTCAAGTCCAAGACACGTTGGGTCTTTTCTCCAGACACACAAACAGCCCTGAAATAGTCCATTGCCGATTGATCTATGGCGACGTGGGATGTTGATGAAGCAGAGGCAGATAGTGCGGGTATCCAGCACGAGCAGCATGCATCAATGTGCAGTGCCGAGATGGCATCAGGGGTACTTGCATTCTGGCTTGTAGAGTATGGCCGCCACGGGAGAAGGGCCGTCTTCTTGCAGGACTGGTTGCACGTCCTTCCATTCGTCACGGGCACTGTGCGGAATGAAAAGAGGCGCAGTATACGTCGACGCTGATGTGCAAGGCTGGACGGTCGACATGGCTTGCTTGTTATTTTGCAGACTGTGTGGCCTGTTGCAGGAGTCAGACGCAATCAAAAAAGGGCTATTTATATGCCTTTGAACGTTGCCACGCGCCGGGCGCGTGCGCGGGTACTAATCGAAATCTATATTACATATTTAATGTGAATATGATCTACATACGCACACCCACTGTTACATTGCGGACCATGGGCCAATAGGACCCATCATTATCACCAACGAGTGAATCAATTCCTCATTGCCTTCCTCTTATCCTTCAGTGCCATAACAATCTCCTTGACGTGATCAACAATAATCCCATCAACCCCCCATTCAGCCTGTCTCAAGCTAGTCCCCACATCATTAGAACCAGTGCCGTACGTGAACACCAACAATCCAGCATCCTTGAATTTTTTCACCCACGAAGGATCTTCTAATATAGACGGCACATGCGTGACTAGACCGTCTAAACCAACCTTCTTGGCGTAATCGAGTGCGCCATCGAGAGATATGACTCGTGGATCTGTTAGATCCTTATCTGTGTGTGTGCCGCCCTGTGTTAGGAAAAGGACTGGGTAATGGTCCTAATACTGACTCGTGTCAAAGCGTTGCCAAATGCAACATAACGATTAAGTGAACCAAGCAAGCAAGACATCGCTCACCTGCTTCAACTTCAAAGCTCTTGCAACTTCTGGGTGAAAACTGCTAAATATAATCATCCTCTCTCCACCAAACTCTGCAACATCGTCTAGTATCCTATCCACATACATGTTAACTTCTGCAGGTCTAACATCCATCTCATTGGGACCCAACGGATACTTTATCTCAATGTTGAACCCAACTTTGGCTGGTACACTGGTTAATACATCTTTCAGCGATGCGAATGGAGATTGGATCGTTCCCGTTCCGTTTTTCCGTATGTATGGCGTTGTAAATTTACAAGGTGATATATCTGATAAAGAGCGAGTTCGTCTGAATGGTAGCGTTCTACGCTGTTCCAGTTCCTGCACTGATCGGTCTGCTGGTCGATCTGGTGGTCGGAATGACTTGAATTCGGATGCTGTCAGTGCTGATATGGATAATGGAGGACCAAGTTCACTGTAAAAGACTATTTACTGGAGAATTGTTGAGTGAAGAACCGGGTGCCGTGGGTTAACGGCAACTCACAATCGTGATATATTACAGGGACATTATCCTTGGTTACCTGTACATCAAATTCAACCGCAATGGCCCCTAGCTCACCGCCCATGGTTAGGGATAGCACTGTATTTTCACCTAGTTGCAGACGTTGTCCTCCATTGACAAACTGCCGTTGAGCTCCTGTGCCCCTGTGCCCAATCACCTAGTGTCCATCTCAGTAATTCATAAGTCCTACATTAACACGCTTAGTGCCCTGAGTAAACCGACTCACCTGAGGAGTCGTGAAGTTCCATGGCTTTCCCTTTCCAGCAAACCTCCTGGCATACGGAGTGACAACGACGGCCTCGCACGTCACGGATCCGATTACCTCCAGCTTCGCATTCATTAAAGTACATTTATAGATGCCGGACAACGGCTTCTGTTCTCCGTATACTGCTAAATGTGGTGAATCTAATGTGAATGATCCCTGACCGAATGCCCCCCTGTTGTTGCAAGCGATGACGGCAATTCTGCTGTTCATGGCGTCGGCGACGTCGAACTCGATCGATTCGAGGCCTGAAGTCGCTGCTTCCGACACCGATGTTTCCTCACCGTCCACGTTAATCACGAAGGTTGAAGCGGACGGAAACGATGATAAAGAGTATGGAGAATGTTGGCCGTCAAAACTGCCTAATTTTAGCACGAGTCTTGGTTGCGTTATCGGAGCCATTTTCACGGGGGAGGGGGACCTTTGCTGAATTTCTCTAATTATCAGGTATAGTCTTTTCACACAAAATATAACACATACGTGTCATGTGAGAGAAGAAAGCTAATTATCTATGTATATCAGATTATAGACCGCACCAACTCGACATTTTAATAAGGCTTGCTTCCCTAACGGATACCCCAGATCCCTACTTAATATCTGGATGTACTCCCTAGTTTTAACGAACCCCGCCTCTGCATACTTAGAGTCTTCAAGGCTAGCATCCTCTTCATTTTATTCGCCGAGGTGTTAGCTATGCCTTGCTGCTCTGTCGTAGTTTTAATGGTCCTACTACTTGAGAACCAGGAGTTTTTCGTCCTCCTGGCTCGTAGAACATTACTATCAAAAGTTATGTATATATAGTCATATTGTAGTAACATATGGAATCTTGCTGAATATAAGCATGTGATAACATTACTATCAACAGTCATTCTTATGCCGCTGGTATTTCTGATCCATTGCCATAGCTTACGCGGACTCATTTCGGTTAGGTGGGTCACGCCGTGTTACATACGTTAACTAAGACGCTTCCCAATCCCCCTTATGGCCAATGAGACCCACTTCTTAATTCCCTTATACTCATTCAACATTGCCCGGGTTCATCTGGGCGGCCTTGACTTAAGCTTGTTAATCCCAAGATGTTGATCGCCTTACTTGTTAAGCTTTTGATAGAAGAGTTTATTTCATCAATACCTTTCCTTCGAACAACGCTGTTTC
>QEAN01000309.1:10160-25817 GCA_006535955.1 Synchytrium endobioticum | reverse complement strand
GAGTTTGATATAGCTGCCAGGTTGCGAGAAAGAGGATGGATTCTTCCTGCTTACTCAATGGCTGTAAATATCCGGAGAGACTCTAAAGCGCTTCGTCATTTCATGCTTACGCATACTCCCGTAACAGCCACATGCGGAAAAAGTCAAGTTGTTGCGTGTTGTAGTACGAGAAGATTTCAGTAGAAACCGTGCTGAGCTTTTGTTAAATGTATGTTGTGTAGAATATGGTGTAGATCATCACCGTACTGATTCCAACATGGAAAATAGGACTTACATCACACTCTAGACTTTTTGAAATCACAAGATGAAAAGTCCATGCAGACACGTCGCAATGCAACCAAATCATGGTGCGTTGCATTATGCTCCCAATTGTTGAGCTTATCCCTTGAACAGCACAACCGAGACATCTGCCAAGGTCATCTTGTAACAGCCCATCAAATAAAATCCCAGGGGTATTGCATTATCTCGTGTAAAAAATTCCTTGCCGCAAACTGCAGGTGCCTTACTAGCGGCATCTAACCGTGCTACCAAACTTGATGACTGGCATTCATCAACCGATGCCCAACAACCAATGAAAACCGCAACAGATAATGTTGCTGCGGGAACATCTTCGAGCCCTCGCGATGAAAAGATTGCTTGGAATGAAATTAATGCCAATGAAATGATACATCATGTTTCTAGGTTGAAGACTACTGGGCCATGCTGAGATGTTTAGAAGGATGGGAATAGAGAGATCTGATGGTCCGGTGCAGAAGGTATTCATGCGATGAAGGTGAAAGCGGCGCTAGATGGTCAAGTTTTTATCGTTTCATCATACTCCTAGTATTGTGTGCGTGTCTCTCATATATGAGCAAATTTCGTTAGTTGAGAATGAATATAAAAATAGTTTAAATCACTGTTTAAAGACATACCACCCAAGTTGGACGTGATTATGAAAATTTGCGAGTGATAAAGTAGACTAACGAAGGACCATGAGAAGCACATAATCCAAATATGTGAGACTGTAGGGTGATGTCAGCCTGGTATCAATACAGCACCTTGCCAGCCCTCAAACCCGCTAGCACGTTGGCATGTTACTACGCAGTTTTTTGTGGTTTGACAACTACAAAACAACATATCAAAGAGAATTAGGCCCGGACCAGTTTACAGATGAGTCAACGGGCTTATATATATAGTAAATTTATAGTAGGACAAAAAAATTGTCACGTGTCTTGGATGCACTCTGTAAAAGATGAAATATCAGCGACTCACACGAACGGGTTGCATTTCGTAGAATGCCCTCTGCACACACACATCACAAAAGGCATCAACATGGAACTGATCCGCCAATGCTCGCGAATTTTGAGCGCTGGATTATCTTGAAATTTACCAAGGAATAGAGTTGGTGAGTATGACGACAGACAGGAAGCAGGTCTTGCTACTACTATCAGATGCACAGTCGGCTATCGATTCATGAATGTTAACCTTCAATCCATGACGTCTGACAGCCTACCATAACATACGATAAGTACACCTGATATTTTTACATAATCCATGTTCCGGGGTTGTTTTGCGCGTATTACCGGTGGATCTACGAGCATGGTCTATCCCGTGCACACTCCCTCGAGAGATGTTAAGGTTCCGACTGCTATGTATGGTACGATGCGAAGGCTGAAGGGGATGAAGATAGAAATTAATTGTAGCCGAAATAGCCTAATGTTATTATCAACTATGCAGACATGCTCAGGATTGTGAGAAGTAGTTTGATATTGTTTGATGACGTGTCAGTTCTAACCTGAATGAATTGGCCATTCAGCTCTGAGCTCGCGTGGAGACATTGTGCTTGGAGGCGATTGGGTTGGATAGATACAGCCGTATAATTGTAATCGTTGGAGGAAAGTGGGTTATAGGCATGGTATTACTTTTTGTTGGTCACCGATCACTTACTACACTTGCTAGACATTGAAACTTCTGCGAATGTAAGTTAGAAGCGATAATCTTCTTGAAGGCTTCCCAATTCAATTTCTGTGGCCAAGTTTGTGCGGCTTAACAAAGAAATGTATTCTCATTACTAGGTATGTAAACTACTGGGTCCATCACCACGACTACATTCAACTCATTTCCCTCTTACAAAAAATCAAAGTAACAGTAAATTATAAGTGCCACCACATGCACTACTACCCACTTCTTCATCGCCCTCATTCATCCACCCACCAAGCAGCATGAACAATCTAAGTTGAAAAGATCAGCAGTACGACGAATAGAGCAGATACTTACCGTACTACTTGGCGGTACTTGATTATGGATTGGCGAGGCGTACATACATTGATTGAATGTAACTGTGAGCACGAGAAGTTGCTTGGTGAGTGGTGAAAGCGACACAAAACGCTTACCATTGCTGTTGGCGGGAACAGCCACTTTCTCCCTCATCCCCCGTTATCCACGTCCATGGGAGAAGCAACCTTACCTGGTCTTGGGTGGGGGGACAGTAACTAAAAACGACAATAGCTTGCTGGTGTCCGATTCTTGTGTCGGGAAGTGTGTGAGGACAAGATCCCCTTTTATGGGGCAAATCCGCCAAACAAACAATCAAACCATGTGTGGTGCCCGCAGTTGTCGCGAGGCCCAGACCACTGCGACATGGGCCGGTGGCACTCTTTGTATCATGAATGGCCACGTGAACCTCCTCTCTTCTCTAGATATCATGGAATACTGCACTTGTCCAAGGAGTCCACTTTCATCATTCGCGCGAACCGTCCCGGTCAATCACAGTGAATCGCAGACAGTCCAGCGAATCGCCGTGGCATTTATGGAACGAGTACTTTTGACGGTTTCGCCATCGCGTATAGTTGCCTGCATTCAATACAATACGCAATTCGGTCATTGTCTTTGATTGTCTCACGAGTAGTCAACCAAGCCATGTCATTTTGTCCTTTGCGCTGTATAACGTAAAAAGGAGAGCGTATGCAGATTCCTCAATACAAAGTCGCTCATACTTTTGATGCACGTACCATACCGTACCGTGCCTGCCATTGTACGGGGTGGTCACGTGAATACGGCCTTGGGCCGTTTGCATTGGGACGGACGAGTTGCACTTTGTAGCATAATGGGGCGATCTCAGTGGCGATGGTGCAACAGAATCGTATTTGCCTGTCTATTTTCGCATCCCACGACCGTTGTGAAGGTATGGCGAATAGCTTACCACAAGGACGAGAAGCAAGAGCAAATCGCTGCTTTTAAGGTCGGCCTGTGGTCGTGAGCCGCATTCTGAGAACTTTTTGTGCCAAACACGCCCTGAACAAAGAATCACGGCACATGAATATTCACTCCTCAACCGTCTCTGTGTTATTTGTCGTCTTTTTGCAATATGGTTCGCAGGCCGTCGCCCGTCTGCCCGTACCGCTGGCAGCAGTCACATCCACCCGTCTCATTGCGCTTGGCTCCGGTTATGTTTGAATTTGTGCATCTACTGTGTGTTCGGTGGTGTTCACCCAATCACATGGACGGACGCATAAGCGATTTGTGTCTGCATCCACCGAATTTCGAAGATGAAGTTAGCGCCGACGAAGTTGACACCAAAAATCATTTCCTGGTATCATTGTCATGCCTGTTATATACTCCCTTGGTTTATGTTAAACGACCACCGTTGTTACAATGGGGTTTAAAAAGATAAATGAACCGCAACACAAATTAGCGAGCGCCGGGTAGACGTGATTATCTAGTATCCCTACTTTTACAACTTCACAAAAGAGCGGCTTGTCCAGGATGTGACAGTCAACGGCCATGGCGCGTGGTACGGACGTAATCCATATGCTGTTGCAATATATATAGCACAGCAGTACGCCCATACGAAGCACCAGCCATTTATTGCCATTACACGTGTACTACTACATATTATTGTAATAGTCCATCTGGTCCAAGCACCATCTTCTGACTATAACACTCCCACATAGACAACTCCCCCTTGGACAACTCCACATTCTTTCAAACTAGAGGCGGGACTGAACGGTACCCATTTTCCATCTAACACGACTCCGACTTTCACACCTTTGGCAGTTCCAAGTGCAGCGTCATAGTTTGCTCGAGCATGAGTACCGAGTCCCAGTGCCTTTATACAGTACGAATCAGATCGTATCAAGTGTGTGAGCATGCTTGCTGATATTTCGAGTGTTGGGATATTGATGGTGCATGCAGCTGGTGAGTCGTTGGAAAGACTGTACAGTTCAAGGCGGATAGAAACTCGATCGTCCCATTTCTGATATTTCTTACTTCGTATTAGCAAAAGAAAAAAAGCAAGGACATGGTGGATAGGTGTTGTACCTTATTGAATCCCAGATATTCCCCACGCAATCCAGGCTCAATGGCTTGTCGAATGATGCAATCGATTTCTCTTTCAAATGACGCTGCCTCGGGACCATCCTTCAATCCACTCAGTTTGTCATTGGCAGTGCTCCTTCGGAGCATCTCTGGTTCGTCGTATATCTCATCCATTCCCTCGTTCACTGTATGCGGCAATTAGCTTTGTGGAAGCATGAAATGATACAACACGCTTACTGATGGACTCCATGAGTTCAAACATCTCCATCTTCTCCGCGTACCTTTTCTCACGCGACTGGATCGTGGAAACACTCTCTTCAAAGTTGGCATACATCATTCCCTTCAAGGCGTCAATCTCTGCCCGATTGATCTTGTGGTTTGAAGCAGCAACTTGCGCACGGGTCTGTATCATGGCGTCTGCAGTAAAGTTCCTATCGCCCATCATTCGATAGTGGACCAACTGGGACGCAACCGTTCGAGCTCTGTTGATCTCACCACGCTGGACGAGGGTCCGGACGTCCGCGAGCTTATAGTGCATGAGAGCATGGATTTCAGTGCTCACTCGGTTGCAGCGTGTAGGGATTTCTTGCTTACGAGGTGCTTTTCCTTCCGCTCCAGGTCTGTTCGGTCTCGCCTGAGTTCGCGACTGACTCTTGTGGCATTTGATTTCGCTGATTTGAGACGACTGTCACGTCGTGCTGGGAGCTGGGACTCGAAAAGGCTGGCGAACATGGTTGATTTATGCGTTCGGCGTGTATTTGGTTTTGTGTCGGAGAGCGAAGCATGTGGGATGAATCCGGCGGAATATTTGTACCGCGATGAGCGGTGAAGCGGTGACGACCTTATGATGAATATATACCGAGTTCTGGTGAAATGAGTAGCTGGGTTATTAAATGTAATGGACCCGGTGTGAGATTGTGGCCTGTCAGACTGCAAAAGCATCCTGGCCAGACCAGCACGATGACCTATATCTAGGCGACCGTGATCCAGTGGCCATTGCTGTGTCTCCCGAGCTGCCATCCTCCTACTACTATCCCACCAAAGCGATAATATACGCACGACAATGGGTCTGTTGACAATCCTGAAAAAAATACGGCAGAAGGAGAAGGAAATGAGATTGCTTATGCTGTACGTATACATACCAGTGCATCCGCATGCTGTAACATATCCTCCCGACCCACCGCGTTCTGACCTGCTGCAACATCAAATGCAGCGGACTGGACAATGCCGGCAAAACAACAATCCTGAAGAAGATCAATGGTGAACCAACCGACCAGATATCTCCCACCCTTGGATTCAATATAAAGACGCTGGAACATGACGGGCGCGTTGCCATCTTGTCTTGCGTTCGTGTTGCGCAAAGAACTGACTCGGTCATATAATAACTAGGTACAAACTGAACATATGGGACGTCGGCGGTCAAAAATCAATAAGGTCCTACTGGAGAAACTACTTTGAAAAGACCGATGGTCTAGTGTGGGTTGTGGATTCGGCTGAGCGGAAGGAGAGGTTGGACGACTGTCGTCGGGAATTAGCTGTGTTGCTCCTTGAAGAAGTGAGTTATACTTTGGGAGCGTAGACTTGTTTATTTGTTTACATACTTTGTCATCTAGAGGCTGGCTGGCGCGTCCCTACTGATATTCGCAAACAAGCAAGACTTGCCTGGATCTTTATCTGTACAGCAGATAAGAGAGGTATCATCCATCAATGGGCATGGTGATAATGAGTCATGCCTAATTTTTGGGCATAATAGGGATTACAGCTGGACTTGATACAATCACATCATTGGCATATTGAACCATGTTCAGCAGTGAAAGGAACAAATCTGTTGAATGGGATAAATTGGATTGTGGGAGACATTTCTTCGCGTATATTCATGCTGGATTAAACTTGATTGGGGCATGATCTCAATCCGGTGATGACTGTACCTAGTGTATCGCCGCTTCCTAAGATTGCAGAGAATGCACAACGACGCAACGGAAGGTCACAGGGCAGATCAATTATGGTATTCTACTAGTAAAATCACGCGAAATATCATACTGCTCTACGTTCAATGTCCAAAACTCGAGTATTATCAAATATACGAGAGATGCCAATAAGTACGCAAGGCCCAGAAATCCCGTAAATTTGTCGCGGGTTTTCAATCAGCCTATCGAGGCTGTCAACTCTTCATGGCAGTAGGTCTCCTCAGAGGCAAAAAACCAATGTTGACCATATTTTCAGCTGCTAACACATCCCTATGAAACCAAATATGATTCTTTCTACAGTAAACGCGTCTCAAAGATTGCCTCTCAACGTACTCTTCACAGCATGGACACTTTGCGAGGTGTAATATTCATCAACACCCATAATTATATATCCTAGATTCCTCAGTTCTTGTTGCCGTCTTGCCAATTTTAGGACCGACACCGGCCACCTCTCGCACAGTCTTTTGGAAAGACCTACATGAATATGATGTGAGATAAGGTTCTAAGACTGAAATAGCAATAGGTCAACAAGTAAAAGCAAATACTCACGGAATGTCAAAGAGTAAATCAAATAGACACTCTTCGCTCATCGTCACATAGCCGTCTCCAAAAGACGTGTGCGGGACAATAGACCAGCGGTAGGGTGCTGGTAGCAACCTATTTATCTTATAAAACACCTGTACCGGTGGTGGAGGGCTTGATGAATCATCTTCCAGAGAAACGTCCACCCAGGCTTCTAGTCTTCTGTCAGGAAAACTACCCCGCGACACGCCAATCATGAATAGCAATGTTACATACTTTTTTTGAGACTCATCGTCTCCCAATGCAGTTTCGGAAACGCATACATCCACCAGAGGATCGACTTGGAGAACTTCCAGAACTTGAAGCTCTAGGTCCATCTAAACCAGTGACAGAGTCCGAGCTACTAATCAGGGACTCACTATTTCTGCCACTACAATGGTCACGCAGGAAAAGATCCCTTGGTGTACCAATAGATTCGGCACGCTCGGTATCAATTTGCGTCCCATGCGATGTTGATCCACTTGTACCGGAGCCACTTGCAGCTATACGGGTGTATGGATCCAATGCAGGCATACGCGCCAAATGCGAGGCTTTCCATTCATCCTCCGGGTAAGACCAATGTGGCGAGAATTCTTGGTTTCAGATTGACCCAACCCGATAGCAACAATAAATTTTTTATTATCTGGTAATTTGTTGCCCATGGTCTCGCCAACCATACGCACAAGGCCTTCCCGCATGAAGTGCGTACGAATCGAATATTGGAGGTGTCGGATACGAAGTGACTCTTACGCAGGAAGCGGCGGTCAGTTTTGAAGAGGTGGTGCAAAAGCAGTCCCTTTTCTTTTATCTTCATGAATGCCTTTCTTGTCTCCACTTTGTTTTTAGCTTGGGACATACCAGCCAAATCATGCACCAACTTCTTGAAGGACCTATTTCATTTGAAATTGGAGCATGCTGACATTTACAGTGTGGTCACCCTCATTGGAGTCGTTGGAATGGGTACTCTATGTCGGATAGAGGCTCCCTGTCATCTAGCCAGTTAAAGGTCTCGGTTGCCGACGGGATGGTAGACACTAGGTTGAGGGCCCAAGATCATTGTCTGCCCATATTTGGCACTCATTGCTGGTATTATATTTATAAAAATTATGAGCGTAAGGAAGTTTGTTGCTTTGATTGTTAAGAGTGATGGAAGAGGGGTTCCCAACTAGAGCTAGAAATAGCCACAGAATGAGAATAGCCCTCAGAAATGAGATGATGTGATTGCTAAGCGCGGACGCCTGACCGCCGGGCCCAATCACCCACAACCCACAGCATGATATGACGAAACGCTTTAGAGTCTCTCCGGATATTTACAGCCATTGAGTAAGCAGGAAGAATCCATCCTCTTTCTCGCAACCTGGCAGCTATATCAAACTCATCAAAGAAGCGAGGCGCTTTAGCTGAAACTAGTCTGAAGGCGACTAGAGGAAGACCCTTGGATGGGTTTTCAGACGACAAGATCTCAAAGCCCATAGACCTACGCGTTAATGTAAACGAGAGCGCGGAACAAAAGGTGAGACGTAACGTCTCTCACTGGAGCTGTTGACTGAGATAAATTGCAGTTTCTTGCAAGTTCTCCATGATCGCTTTGAAACCGGCTTTCCCGAGGCGAATCATGATGTAGTATTGGGCAATGACTTGACTCGCTCCTTTGGAGAAATTGAGTGTAAATGTAGCTTGATCGGAGCCTATATTTGATGTTGTGACTACTTGAGTCAAAGACAAGCATGTTTAGTTCAGAGGTTTTTTGTTGCTGTTGTTCTACCTAGATAGTTGACGTGGAAGACAAGGTCTTCAGGCAAATACTCTTTGGACCTCCATAGAGCCCATCCTATAGTCCGTGTCGCGTAAGATGTAGGTGGCGATAAAGCACAAATTGCCGATAAAGTCTTTTGACTCACCGACACCAGGCATTACCAATCCATACTTATGCCCACTGGCATTAATTGATGCAACTAATGGCAATTTAAAATCCCACTGCAAATCCGGTGCAATGAATGGGGCCACGAAGCCACCACTTGCAGCGTCAACATGAATCGGAACTTCCCAACCGTTCTTCTTATTAATCGGATGCAGCAAATCATTCAAAAATTTGACATCTTCGTAATGACCAGTGTAAGTAGAACCCAAAATGGCAACACAGCCAATAGTGTTCTCGTCAACAAGTTTAACAGCCTCGTCGGGGTTCATGAACCTATTGGGAAAACAACGTAGATGTACGTGGGAACACAGCCGCAACGGTCAACACAGGAATCAGTGCCGAACAGACACCAAACTCACATTTGTGTCTCACTACAAAATACATATTTCGGTTCGATTTCCAAATACTTGACCGCTTTTTCCCAACAAACTTGTACGTTACTACCCATAACCAGATTTGGCTTTTCAGTTGATTTTCCTTCTCTTTGTCGACGTATTTGCCATTTACGCTTCATTGCTAAAGTTGATAAAATGATGGCCTCGGATGATCCTACCGTTGACACTCCTATATGGACGGTACATTGAAGAATTGTCAGCATTTGATATAAGCACAATCATCTCCCGATATACACCGATTGCTGGTTGATGATCAGAGACCGGTGCATGGAATAAACGGCCTAGCATGTTAACGACCCGATTTTGGAGTTCGACTGTCATCTGAATGAAGCATTGAAGGAGGTCAGACGGGCAGAAAACGAAAAGTCTTGCTAAAGTCCGAGTGCGACATACGGGATATTCCTCATAATCGATCATGCTACGTTCAACGGCGTTGGCTTAAATATAACACCGTAACCTACCATGGTAGTTTAAACTTACTTCTTGTTCATATTCTCCATCATGAGCTTCTCAGCCTCTTCTTCCATGAACGTAGTGACGAAAGAGGCCAGATTCAAAGCCGGTCGTCCGTCAAGCTCTAGCTCCTCTTTTATGAGCTGATACGCAGCTCCGGCTGGCATTTCATTCTACACTTCGGGGTGACAGGTCAACATCCATTTATCGACCGACAATTGACCAAGGATACGCCCGAACGACTGCTGAGCTGATCTCAGAACCAACATGATATGGTGGTGGTGAAGTCGTACTCCACTAATTATGTGGGGTTTGATGCGCTCCAAATGATCCAAGCGCACGTGATTTAATAATAATCGATGCTTAGCAAGGTAAAAGCGAAAGCAGCTTACTTACATTAGGCATTTCGTATTTGGGAATAGGCTCACGGCTCCATTGACTTCCATACAGAGAGGTCCCGAATGCACGATGGAAGATATTGCTCGATCCAGATGAGCTGCTAGGCGAGCCGGAACTGATGGTTGATAATGCTACCATCTTAAATTTGATGTCAGTTGCCGCTCGTAGATGACTGATCACCGTCGAAATGCTTGAAATTCCCTGCGATTGCTGTCACGGCAGAGTTTAATAAACTTGACCGAAAGGGTTATGGTTTGAATCGGTGAGCCCGAGAAGGTCCTAGCCCACCAGTCAGTTCCAATCAAAAAATATTGTCAGGGGGTACTGGGCACACGACGAAAGGGTCGAAAGACTCGCTTGGCGGCTTAAAAACCCGCGAAACAATGGCCTACACAAGTGAACTCAACTCCATGGGTGCTTTGGGGGGGGTGTTTACACTGGACAAAATAGGGGTCGGCACATGCACATGCACGTTACGAGTCGTGTTTGATTTGCTATGAATGCTATTGCTATTGCAATTACATCAATGCATGGTAACGTATAATGTACAATACAGGGGGTTACACACATGATTACATAACAATCTCCATCCTCAATACATAGATCTCCCCCATCACGAGGTACGTGATGAGATGGGCGACACTTCTGGCACACCTGACGTGGCTGAAACGCTGTTTGATTGGGTATAAAAAAGGGGTGAATCCCAAACACCTCTTCAATACATTCTTTGCTGGGCACGTCGTCAACTTGTCATCATTATTTACACTATATTGACTAAAACTTTATCTAGGTTGCACCAACCCAAACTGTGTCGAGCAAGCATGGAACCGTCGCAAGAGCCCCAATCAACCCACCTGCTGGAACCGCCGCTGCTGGAATCGTGATCAACTCAGCGCGTGCAACATGCTGCGAATCATTGAAAGCATGTTGGCTGGACTGGGTAGGCCGGTGGTGTTTAGAAGGACAGACCACTAGTTAGATCATATTTTGTTTATTTTATCCGATTCAGTTTTCGCTGGATCCAAACATTAGGGCTGCGAATAGTCTATAGTCTATTTGTAGCTATATGAAATATTTCGCTCACGAACATTCAGTCCATAGTGATCCTCTAGCCAGTCTAATACAGCAGCCACAGACGATAGATGATTTAAACTTCTTTTTTCCTGTCTGCTTGTTATTCTGTCCAGCATGAACTTGATGTGATTATGGAACACGAAGCTGTTTGTCCCATACGCTAACGCCAATCGTACGTATTCTTCCAGACATTCAAACGGAGTGGTATCATATCCAGCAAACAGGGCTGGGTTTTCTAACAGACCCCGTGCTGCCATAACGCCATTTACGCCTGTTTGAGTGACGGTGGCTTGGACATCCGCTAAGGAGAATATGTCACCGTTGGCGAAGACTGGAACAGTAGCATTCTCTTTGGCCTAAATCATGGAACGGGGCAGTTCTTTTTTTGCAGCAGCGTCACAGGCGACTTCAACTAGCACATACCAACTTCATCGCCTCCATGTTCACAGGTTGCGTCGATTTCTGCCGCCTAGTACGACCATGTATTGTAATCCAATCTACATTGGCCATTTCAGCTCTCTTTACGAACTCAACAGTTTGTCTTAGATCGTCGTGACATCGTATTTTAATGGAGCAGGGTATCGGTTTTTGTAATGGAAGTTGCTTGACAGACCTGATAAGTTCTCGGACCTATTTATCGGGGACTTTTTAGTATTCCTTGTTCAGACAGGGTCAGGGCAACGGCACTTCCCTTTCCTTGTCGGGATACTCCATCAAGTACGAACCAATCTTCTCACTGATAGCCCACTTCTGAGGACACCCACAATTGATGTCTATGCCGTCTACATATGGTGCTATCAAAGACGCAGCCGCCGCCAGACCTTCAGGGTTGGATGCGGCAAACTGAACAACAACTGGCACGTCCTTGGGGTTGGATGTGAACTCCGTGTCTCTAGCACGCTCTGATCTAGCAAAGACGTCTGCAAGCATCATGGGGGTGTACGCGATATCCACTCCATATCTAGTTCACGATGGGATGGTGAGGTTTTCTGTAGTTGCATAAGCCAGAGGTTGATGTTTGGATAGCTAATGCATCACATCGAGTGATGAAGCAGGGGTGGCTGCCAGGTCAACAGGTTGTCAGCAGCAGAAAATGATTTTATCGAAGACTTGACACTTACGTCCTAACCAATTGTCGGAATGGCAGCTTGCTGTAGCGAACCATGGGGGCGCAGATATTCAGAGGCTTTTCCGCATTCTTGATGAATTGAATCAGGTCAAGACGACCATCTGCTTCCATCTCGGATGGATTTATGGTCCGTACTGTCAAACAAAAACCGTATTGATTTCGTTGCTAAAGGAGCTATTACCGATGGATCGAACTGTAATTGTACTCGACGGTGTAGCTAGAGAAGCCAAATATGAAACTTCTTGCAAACATCGCGATATTAGTAGGGATAGTTTCGACAAACTAGTCAGAGCCGCTACCAAATTGGAACAGGTCGTAGCATAGAATGTCGCATGCATTTTCGCAGCGCATTGACAGATTGAAGTCTTTATGTAATAACGTACTCAATGCGTCGGCCCTAGTTAGGTTCATCAAGATCAACATGTTGTTACCCGAGTTCAGTAGATAGGAGGTGGTTCCATTGTCGAATCGCCGTGCCACATATATAAGATTGTCTGAAGCGGAGAGAATATTGACCCGGCGGGATGACGAAGCTAGTGCAGATTATTGGAATAGGTTCATGATGAAGATACGCTAGATTCCCGGTAACCAGAATATCGTAGCTGATATGTTATCTCGAGATCCTAGATTCATATTATCAGCCAATGAAGTAGAAGCCAAGGCTACTCAATTAGTATTACCTCCTGAAATATTTGATCATTCTACGCCAGTAGCGATCAATGTACTGGCGGCTGTATCTCTCGTGGACTTTGGAACTGATGTCTTGGACTCGGGAATTTGCTCAATTCAAGAAGCAATATTTCAAGTTGGCTACTATATGGCTACTATTGGTGAGGAATCTAACTCAGATTCGGACGATGAAGACGACACAAACGAAACCCCATATACCAACGAATCCCTGGCATCGATTCGTTATTGTCAGCCTCACCAAGAACATTTGACGGGTAATCTCGAGTCCCAATCTGCGTTGTTAAAAACATGTCATGATTCCAGCTTGGCTGGACACTTTGGACGAAAGAAATCACTAGAGTTGCTGTTACGACACTGCTGGTGGCGAGGTATCTCCAATGATGTTAAGCTCTATGTGGAGAGCTGTGATCTCTGTCAGCGTACCAAATCATCCAGAAGTCGTAGGATGGGTAAACTTGTGCCCTTACCTCTACCTCAACAGAATCACCAGGAGATAACTGTCGACTATGTCGTAAAGCTACCTTTATCTGAATTACCTAATTGTTCCAGGCCATTCGACTCAATAATGGTTATTGGTGATTTACGATCCAAATGGGCCCGATTTATGCCCACTATGGAATCATCGACGGCCGAATAGGCCGCGCAGCTCATCTTCGATAATTGGGTATGTTTACACGGTATGCCCACTCGTATTATCAGTGATAGGGGTGCTCAGTTTAAGAGCAAGCTTTGGAGAGCGTTGTGGAACCTAATCGGCTGTAGTCCAGCTCTCAGCACATCTTACCATCCCCAGACGGATGGTCATACCGAACGTATCAACCAAACAATGGAGGGGTACCTACGATCATTTTGCAACTTTGAGCAGGACAATTGGGCGTCCTTATTGCCACAAGCCCAATTTAGCTATAATAATTCGTATCATGAGTCGATTGTTATGTCGCCCAACATGGACAAGGCGCCCGCCTTGGTAATATAATTGACGATTCCACAATACCTGTCAAATATGATGTGCCCGAGGCGTCTCGAATTAAAGCGCGTATGGCTTTGGTACAGGAACGACTTCAACACTCCTTACAGCAAGCCCAAGGTCACTATAAACACTTTGCCGATTTGACACGACGACAAGAACTCGAATTCTCGATTGGGGACGAGATTATGATAGACACGGTAAACATTAGAAGCCTCTGACCAGCTCCAAAACTTGATGATCGCTGGATGGGTCCTTATTATATAAAGAAGATCATCTCGCCGGTAGCATTCGAGATCCAGTTACCCAGTAACATGAAGATACACAACGTCTTCCATATTGGTTTACTCAAACCTTATATTCGATCATCGATCCCAACCGTGCAATTCCTAAGCCACCACTCATTCCTTACAGCGACCAAGAAGGATGGGAAGTTGATCGTATTATAGATGTTCGACGACGTCGTAACACGTATGAATATTTAATTAACTGGAAAGGCTTCCCAGAATCTGAAAACTCTTGGGAACCTCGCTGGTCACTGAACGACGATGCTATGCTGAGGTTATGGCATGAACAACATCCCTCCAAGATTTCACCATTCACGGACCCACATGAACCCCCCAATAATGATGCCGTAACACCCAACAATAACACTGCATTATTCACTCCCAATCCAGCTCACCCGCCTAGACGTTCGAGACGCCTCAATCCTAGTATGAATAGCATGGAGGTTGTCGATGAGAAAAAAGATACAATGGACCGAGACTGGGACAAGCACGACCTTATATGGTGATGAAAGTCTGTCATGACAGCCTTTCATGGGAGGGGACAATGTCACAACAGTGACCTTTGGTATAGTCCTTTAATAAGGACTACATCCAAAGACTGTAATATATATTACGTAAACAATACCTATAAAAGGCGAGTATCGATTAGGGTTGATCCCTAGTATCGATAACTCGCAAATAACACATAAGAAGCATGTATTCACACTATACAAAACCCTGCTTGTGACACAACGTCCAATAAAAACATGTTCCAAACAGAAAGATTTCACTCACCGGTAGCTGCTCGGCCTATGAACACATCAGCTTCACCGGGTGCCATGACCGGTTCGACCTTGAAAGCTTTTTTCAAAGCGGCAAAGTTGGGTCTTGACGTCGTCGTGGATGATTATCGAGCGACGTACCAACATATCTAACTTTGCGTAAAAGGACTTTGGCATTCGCCGTTTGCCATCGTCAGCCGCCTGCTCCATGGTGGCAGCTACCTTGTCCAACTCATCAACCACTTTGGCCCATTCCCGATGACGCTTCATGCTAGTCTCCGACTTGGCAGAAGTCAAGGCACCGTCGAGCACAAATACGGTGCGGTCCTCAGGGAAGATACTTTGTAGATTATCTATCAATGGGGCGAAGTCGTAGGGTCGGATGGGTTGGCTAAGTTCTACACATCGAAGGCTCTCGGTGTAGAAGCATCCCAGGATGTCGACGTAGATCCGGCTTTGGTGGCCCTCACGGTCGACACCCTGCAAACCTCCAGACACGCGTTTTGGAGTGGTGTTGTCCGTGACTCCAAACTCGCGCTTGAAGTCAACGGACCCTAGCTTCTTCTCGACGACATTGAGCGACGCCAAGTACTTCCAAAAGTACTTTATACCCATGGGTGTATTCTATGGTTTGGGGATTAGGATCTTAGCACTTGTCATCAATCATCCAGGCGTGTGAAACATCCATCCATCAAACATCAATCATTAACTTACACTGTAGAGAACTTGAGTGAGCTTCTAGGTAGGTATAAAGCAA